>CM035434.1:30106010-30281010 GCA_020310875.1 Ceratopteris richardii | reverse complement strand
TACAATTTGGGATTGGGTGGTTTTGTACCTGACTTGATTTTCCACACTTCCCTTATCTGATTACAAGTTTTGCATTTTGGTACATGTAAGGGTTTTGATCATGACTTGACTTGGTCATAGGACTTTTTAGGTACCCATTTCCAATTTATTCTAGGGTTGAATTTACATGAATGTGTGTTCTCAATAGCTTTCAATATCAGTTTATGAGGGATGGGGGTTGATGAGTACTAATTACACCACGTGAGATCGTGTCTAGCGGTCTCAACTCTAAAGTAGGTTCTAGGCACCCAAATTTGTCTATGATTGTGGTCATCCATATTGGAGCAAGTCTATGACAAGCCTAAGTATTGGCTTGAGTCCCACAAAGTCTTAGAAGAAGCTTTAAAAAGAAGACTATGTAAAGTTCACTTGTGAACTACCTCTTGTAACTTTTGAAGAGTTTACTTAATGTAAAAGTGAAAAACTCTTAAGTGGTTGAGTCCACTTGATCAAGAATGGAAAGAGGAGCCACGAATTCGTGATTCATGGTAGGTAGAGAATCAAATCAATCATTGATTGATTGGAGAGTGATTGAGGGAAGTTAGCCTCCCAAACTCAACTATAAATAGATGGCAGTTTTAGTCGTGGAGAGAGAGACCTATGTGAAGACCTCCAAGAGCTGAGCTTTATGCCATATCAAGGTGTGATTACAAGGCACACATATGTATCAGTAAGTCATTGTATTGTACAAGCAATATACTTTCATTTTCATGATTATTTGAGTTTATCTTTCCATGTTCTTGTGAAGTGTACTACTCACTGCCATTACTCTCAGTTTTTCTCAGTCAGCTTGCAGAGATGTTTTCTCTGAGCTTGGTGCATCATTTTCAGTGATTTAACTTGGTAAAGTTAGCTCTATAAGTCTACTATATGCTCACAAATTTTAATGTCATTTGGATGTTGCAATCTTCAGTCATGAGTCAACAGGGTCTGTTCATCTTCACTTCTCTATCAGGTACCCGACTTTTTCACTCATCTTGTCAGAGCCATTTCTCAGTGGTTACTTATCCGAATTCAGTGATTTAAAGCTTGTTGGATTCAGCTTACTGTCTAGTATAACCATACAAATTTTCATAATCATTTCTTTCCTACATTTTGAGTTATGTTGATTTTTTTGCTCACTGGTCTCAAACTATAGCAACCTGTGAAAATCGGGATGATGTCATCAGTTGTTAAAACTCATTCTCAGTGTGTGGTTCATTATTTTTGATGAAATTACTCTTGAAAGTTAGCTCTTTAAGTTATCTAGACTTCCCCAAGAGGAATTAAGCTAATTGCTGCTGTGCTCAGAGAATTATGTAAAACACTGGACAGGTATATGAACCAAGAATAACAAGTTTTCACCTTTGAGCTAACTCCAACTTATTTGTTTTGATCTATATTTTTGAGAGTGATCTTCCAAGGTACATAGGGTGTCTAATACATCCATTGGCAAGCTAAAAGGGCCCACCATATACTCCTGGAGTTCATTTGGCTGGTGTAGATCAAGGATTTTGTAACACCTCTTCATCTTCAAGCACATACCTATCCATCTCTTCACAGTGGTATCAGAGCAAGGTTGGACAACATGGCAGATGGATTTCCTTCATCAATTGACAAATTGGACAGAGGTAACTACTCAGCTTGGTCATTAAGAATGGAAGCTTATCTCCAAGGTAGAAGTTTATATGGTTATGTGGCTGGAGATGAAGTTATGCCAAGTTTCAGGAACAAAAGTCAACCAACACAAGAAGAGCAAGAAAGATTGAGCACATGGTGCTCCAAGGATGCACTTGCAAGGTCTTATCTCCTCAACTCTATCTCAGATTTTTTGTTGCCTCACATTAGGAGTTGTAAGACATCTCAGGAAGTGTGGGATGCACTTGAAGCTTTCTTTTCTTCAAGTACCAAAGCTAGGAAGCATCAACTATGGCTGGATTTCACAACTCTCAAGAAGGCTCCCAAACAAAATGTGACTGATTTTGTCACAAAGCTCAAGGACATAGCGGATCAGTTGGGAAGCATTGGAGAGGTAATAGATGAAGAGCAAATTGTAAGGCAGGTCATCAATGGCTTGAAGGCAGATGACAAGTGGGAAGCATTCACCACAGCTATTGATTTGTACATGGACATGCATGTACCTGATTTCAACACACTCATTGGACAACTACTTACTCAAGAGGCAAAGCTTATCAAAAATGGAGAAAGCTCTAAAGGTAATCAATCTTCAGCTTTATACACGGATAAAAGCAAGTCTAAAGATAACAAAGGAAAGGCAAAGAAAGTGGATGATGAAGCAGGTACATATCAAGCTAACTATGCAGGTAGAGGAAGACATGGCCGAGGTAGAGGAAGAGGAGGTAGACAAGGCAGGGGGAGATCCCAAGACTCCAACTCATGTTCTATTTGTGGATTAACTAATCATACAACTGAAAATTGCTTTAGGAATTCCAGGAATCAAAGAGGCAGAGGATACAATAGAGGAAGTTATGGCTACTCAAGAGGAAGGTTCAACAACTACCATGGCAACTACAACAACTACAATCATTCAAACTATCAAGGAGGCTACAAAGGAAGGAGAGACTACAATAACTACACAGAAGACTCAAACAAAGAGGATTCATTATTGATCATGAACATGGCTATGCCACAAGGTAAATCTGATGAGCATGTTTTCTACATAGATTCAGGTTGTTCAAATCATGTGGCAGGAAATGTGGCACTCCTATCAGATTTAGAAGATCCAAGGAATAAGCATGAGGTACAAACAGGAGATGATACAAAACATCCTGTGGAGAAAATAGGCAATGTCAAAGCACCTGATGTAAACATCAACCTACTCAGTAAGGTACTCTATGTCCCTACCATTACAAAGAATTTGATAAGTGTTGGGCAGATAGTAGAGAAAGGGTTGCAAGTCAGGTTCACAAAAGCAGGAGCATTTGTTGAAGATCCAAGTCAAGGATTCAAAAAAATTGCAAAAGGTGAAAAGACAGGTAGATTGTTCACATTTGAATTACAGGACACTAGAAACATTGCTCTCTTTAATTATGGTAGTCAGACACTCACAGAATTGGAAGTATGGCACAAAAGGTTAGCACATATTGGTGAAAGTTCATTAAAGAAAATTTGCAGGGACCAAAGTGTACTTGGACTTCCTAATTTGTCAAAACAACATATGATTTATAAGTGTAGTGCATGTCAATTTGGAAAGTCTCACAGGTTACCATTCATGAAGAAAGGTTATATGCATGGAGATCTCTTGGAGTTGGTTCATACAGATGTATGGGGACCTAGCAAGGAAGCTTCAATATCTGGATCAAGGTATTATGTTTCCTTTATTGATGATTGCAGCAGATGGACTATCCTATTCTTTATGAAACACAAAGATGAAGTTTTTTCATGTTTCAAAAGATATTTGGCTCTTGTGGAGAATCAAACAGGTAAATCACTAAAAAGGCCAAGGTCAGATGGAGGGGGAGAATACTTCTCCCATGAGTTTGCTTCTTTTCTTCAAGAAAGAGGAATCAAAAGAGAGGTAACTACAAGGTACACTCCTGAGCAAAATGGAGTGGCAGAAAGGAGGAATAGGACAATTGTTGAAGCTGCAAGGTCTATGTTAAATGAAAAGCATTTACCTAATTACTTATGGGCTGAGGCTGTATCTACAACCACTTACTTGATTAACAGGTTGCCTTCAAAATCCCTTGATGGGATGACTCCATATGAGGCTTGGAATGGAAGAAGACCAAGCTTAGATCATTGTAAAATTTTTGGATGTATTGTTTTTGCTCATGTTCCTTCACAGGTTAGAGGCAAGATGGATCCAAAAGCAGAAAGGTGTGTATTTATTGGATATGACAACAATCAAAAGGGCTACAGGTTATACAACCCTACCAACAAAGGATTCTTGGTAAGCAGAGATGTAGTTTTTGATGAGAACAATTCATGGTATGAAGATTCATGCAGGAAGATCAATTTACCATATGATCTTGAAGAAGATTTTCCAAAGCTTGGTAGAGAACAACCAAAGATTGAAGAACAAGACACCTCAGAGGATGATGAAGAATCTCAAATGGAAAAGATCAAAGCATGGAAGTCTAAAGGTAAAGCAAAATTGCAGGAACTTGGACATGAGGCAGAATCATCACATCATGGCCTAAGAAGATCTATGAGGGAAAAGAAAAAACCAGAAAGGTATGGGTTTGACACCTCATTAGTAACTAAACATTCTATCTACATAGCACAGGACATAAACCAAGAGGAGCCATCATCATTTGAAGAGGCCAAAGCAAAAACAAAATGGAAGCATGCAATGAAGGAAGAGATCAAAGCACTTGAGGAAAACAACACTTGGGATTTGGTGCCCAAGACTTCATCCATGAAGGTAATAGGCTCAAGATGGGTCTATAAACTCAAGAAGAATTCTGATGGTTCCATTAACAGGTATAAGGCAAGGCTTGTAGCAAAAGGCTTTGCACAAACTCAGGGAATTGATTATGAGGAGACCTTCTCTCCTGTGGCAAAGATGCCTACTATTAGGGTTTTGCTTAGTATCGCCTCTTCCAAAAATTGGAAGATACTTCAACTAGATGTAAAGAATGCATTCTTGAATGGTTGGATAATAGAAGAGGTATATATGGCACAACCACCTGGTTTTGAGAACCAAGTTTATCCTGATTATGTGTGTAAACTTAACAAAGCATTGTATGGTCTCAAGCAAGCTCCAAGAGCTTGGAATTTCAGGCTTGTTTCATTCTTGCAGGACAAAGGCTTTCAACCAAGCAAGGCAGATCCTTCACTCTTTATTAAAAAGAGTAATTCTGAGGTCATCTGCTTATGTGTATATGTAGATGATATTATATTGACAGGAAATGATGCAGATGGTATGAAGAAGATCAAAGATCAGATGAGAGAAGAGTTCAAGATAAATGATTTGGGTTCACTTACCTACTTCCTAGGTTTGGAAGTTGTCTACAAAGATCATGGTTTGTTTCTCACTCAAAGAAAGTACATTAAGGACATGTTGGCAAAATTCAAGATGCAAGATTGTAAGATTGCAGGTACTCCAATGGAGGTCAATCACAAATTGAGGTCACATGAAGGTGAACTCATAGAGGACATCACATCATATCAAAGTCTAGTGGGTAGTCTCAATTATGCCACATTGACAAGAGTAGATATATGTTACAGTGTGAGTGTGCTAAGTCAATTTATGCACACACCAAGGAAACCACATATGGATGCTACCAAAAGGATTCTCAAGTATCTCAAAGGAACCATAAATGAAGGACTTTATTATCCTTATGTATCTGATTTAGGTTTGAAGCTATTTTCTGATGCAGATTGGGCTAGCTCCAAGGAAGATAGAAGGAGCACTTCAGGTTATCTTACCTTTGCAGGTTCAAAGCTTATTTCATGGTCATCCAAGAAGCAACCCACAGTTGCTCTCTCTTCTACTGAAGCTGAATATAGAGGTCTTGCCATAGCTACACAAGAAGCTATGTGGATGAAGACATTATTCAAAGATCTTGGATTGGAGTTTGGAACTCCAACTATTTTTTGTGACAATATGAGTTCTATTCATTTGGCTGCTAATCCTATTTTTCATGCAAGGACTAAACATATTGAAGTTCATTATCACTATGTACGAGAAACGGTTCTAAGCAAAGAGATTCAAATATCATATGTGTCCACTCATCAACAATGTGCAGATATTCTAACCAAAGCATTGGATGGTACAAAGCTTTGCAAATTCAAGGCTATGATTGGTTTGCAGGTAATCTTGGAAGATTGAAGACCTCAAGCATACTTGGCTTGAGGGGGAGCTATTGGAGAAAGTCTATGACAAGCCTAAGTATTGTCTTGAGTCCCACAAAGTCTTAGAAGAAGCTTTAAAAAGAAGACTATGTAAAGTTCACTTGTGAACTACCTCTTGTAACTTTTGAAGAGTTTACTTAATGTAAAAGTGAAAGAATCTTAAGTGGTTGAGTCCACTTGATCAAGAATGGAAAGAGGAGCCACGAATTCGTGATTTATGGTAGGTAGAGAATCAAATCAATCATTGATTGATTGGAGAGTGATTGAGGGAAGTTAGCCTCCCAAACTCAACTATAAATAGATGGCAGTTTTAGTCGTGGAGAGAGAGACCTATGTGAAGACCTCCAAGAGCTGAGCTTTATGCCATATCAAGGTGTGATTACAAGGCACACATATGTATCAGTAAGTCATTGTATTGTACAACAATATACTTTCATTTTCACGATTATTTGGGTTCATCTTTCCATGTTCTTGTGAAGTGTACTACTCACTGCCATTACTCTCAGTTTTTCTTAGTCAGCTTGCAGAGATGTTTTCTCTGAGCTTGGTGCATCATTTTCAGTGATTTAACTTGGTAAAGTTAGCTCTATAAGTCTACTATATGCTCACAAACTTTAATGTCATTTGGATGTTGCAATCTTCAGTTATGTTCATTTGAAGTCAACAGGGTCTGTTCATCTTCACTTCTTTGTCAGGTACCCGACTTTTTCACTCATCTTGTCAGAGCCATTTCTTAGTGGTTACTTATCCAAATTCAGTGATTTAAAGCTTGTTGGATTCAGCTTACTGTCTAGTATAACATACAAATTTTCATAATCATTGCTTTCCTACATGTTGAGTTATGTTGATTTTTCTGCTCACTGGTCTGAAACTGTAGCAGCCCGTGAAAATCAGGATGATGTCATCAGTTGTTAAAACTCATTCTCAGTGTGTGGTTCATTATTTTTTATGAGATTACTCTTGAAAGTTAGCTCTTTAAGTTATCTAGACTTCCCCAAGAGGAATTAAGCTAATTGCTGCTGTGCTCAGAGAATTATGTAAAACACTGGACATGTGTATGAACCAAGAATAGCAAGTTTTCACCTCTGAGCTAACTCCAACTTATCTGTTTTGATCTATCTTTTTGAGAGTGATCTTCCAAGGTACATAGGGTGTCTAATACATCCATTGGCAAGCTAAAAGGGCCCACCATATACTCCTGGAGTTCATTTGGCTGGTGTAGATCAAGGATTTTGTAACACCTCTTCATCTTCAAGCACATACCTATCCATCTCTTCACAATCCATCATCGATCTTTTTGGTACCCAAATGGAGAATTATCATTGATGTGCTCCAATTGTTTGCCTTGGACTCTTTGGATACCTCTTTTTCATTGGTTGTGCCAACAAGGAAGCAATTGGTTGCTCACCCTTTTGCACCTAGATTTTCTTCATGCCATGAACTACTTTGCTTCTTAGTTTTCTAGTGTTCTTGTGCCTCTTGTCATGTATCTTGGGTTGGGACATTGATATAACAATTTTCTTTAAAAAAGAAGTGAGTTCCATCATCTCTCGTACTTGTGCTTCAACAATTAAAGGATTCTGTATCACATAGCATTGGACAATAACAACATCTTTTTCTTCATGATTAACCTCAGACAAACTAAGAGCTTGTGCAATGTCTAGATTAGCGATTGTGCCATTTTCTAGCTCTATCGTGACATGTTGGTCACTTACCCAAGTTCGAAGAAGTCTACTTCTTAGATTTAGGTTGACTGCATGATCATAGATCCAATATTGTCCTAGAATGAAAGACTCAGTGAGGTCTTCATACTGGCATACTAGAGCTTTAACTATCATCGGAACATCCTGAATAGAGATGGCAAGTTCCACCTCACTCATGCAAGGGGTTTCCACTCCTAATCCTACAAGGTATGCTTAAATAGGATTAATTGACAGTCCCATGTCTTGTCAACAAGAATATTGTATCCCACTAGTTGCTGCTCCAAAGTCAATCAATGCTCTAACTATTTTACAAGTCATCTCATGTCCTAATTCTAATGAGATAAAAGGATGTCTATTGGTGATGTTACAAGAGGAATTTATTTTATCCTAGTGCATAGCTACGTGATATATTGGGGCTTCATAATTTGCATGCCTAAGCCAATCTGTACCTTTTCTTCTCAACTTCATTCTTCTAATCCATTCCGAGTCTTCCACCTACACTTCTTTGTGTATCGTTAGCTCTTCTTCCATACATTTCTTAGCCACATTCAGTCGGCTTAGAATCTCTTCCATCAAGGGACCTTGATAGACTTTGACCCTACATCTGCTAATATAGTTTGGTAATACATCTCCATCAAAGGTGGCTAATTGGACAGCTCTACTTGTTGATATCCTATTGATGACTAGGGGTCCATAACCACACTTCTCTAGTTTACTTGCGTGTTGTTTCAATGTATATACCAAAACTAAGTCTTCAGCTTTCAAGCCCTTCTCTTTTACATGGGCATCAAAATAGCCTTTTTGTCATTTTTTTGTTGCATAGAAAGCCCTTCTCTTTTACATGGGCATCAAAATAGGCTTTTTGTCATTTTTTTTTGCATAGATGCCCATGATTGCTCTCAATCTAATCTCACCTAATCTTTCTAGGTCCAAGATCCGTGAATAAAGCTCATGAACAATCCTTTGATGCTCTTGTGCCACCTTGAGTGTGGATATCAAAAAGTCTAAAAGGAGCACAAAATTTTGGCCAAAAACCATGCAAAAGGGAGTGGCATTAAGCACCGTTTTATAGGTACCTCGATATGCCCAAACAAAATGATGAAGGTGCTTTTGCCAATCAGAATGCTTATAGTTTATCGGCTTCATTAGTACCATACACAGGATCTTGTTCATGCTTTCAACATGTCCATTCGCTTGTGGGTGATATGGAGCTTCTTCTTGTGAATGACCATGATTTCTTGTAAAAGATATTCTATGACCTTGTTCAAGAAGTGAGTTCTGCGATCAGTTTCCAATTGCATAGACACCATATTGTGTGAACACATTTTCAAATAAGAACTTACTTGTTGTTTGTGCATCTACTTTTACTTTTACCCATTTGGCTAGATAATCTATTATGAAATGATGTATTCGGCATGTGAAATCTTGGCAAGGGGATTAATAAGACCTAAAAAGTCTATCCCCGCTTAGAGAATGCACGTCCACCCATCGTGGATCTCAGTGGCATCTCATCTTTATGTATGGGATATTGTGTTCTCAGACATATGTCACATCGCTTCACGTAGGTATGTGCATCCATAAGAAGGGTAGGCCACCAAAGATGTGAGAAGAGAACTACTTTGATCACTTGATCAGGTCCAAAGTGTCCTCTTGCAACACCTTGGTGTGCAGTCTCTAAGATATTCAAGTATTCGTTTTCATGCACACATAGTCTGAGATATACATCTAGTCCACGCCTATAAAGATGATCTCTTATGATTGTGTAGTCTTGAGCCTCCTCCTCTAGACTTCTTTAACGTGCTAAAGTCATCTCTTGAGGGAATTTCTTCATCATAAAAAAGTTAACTAATGGGGTGCTCCAATCCAGTTCAAGGTCACTTGATACAATGTTGCATGCTCAACAAGGGGTCTATTGATACAAGTGACACAACTTTTAATCATCCTATAGACATCTGCTTCCATCTTTTGCCAATATACGCCTAATATTTTCAGATTCTATAGGGTCTGATGTTTCAAATAGTATTGCCCTAACACACCTAAATGTGTAAATTGCAACCATTTAGCATGCTCTTCTTCTTCCACACAAAAAGCTAAGATGCCTTGATTGTTTTGATTGTATATGTTTTTTACTAGTATATGGTATTTTTGAGATTCGACAATCTCCTCATTCTTCATTCTTACTATGGGGTTTTTGGGTCCAAAAGTGAGAATTGGCACAAGTGTCTTAACCCACTTAGGAATGACTTCCAAGTTGAACAAGTAAGAATCAGGAAGTTCATCTGATACTGTCCCTCTCTATTGCTCTCCAAAATCGGGGCATATCCATGCGAGTCTTTTGTACTATTCTTATAGTTGAGCTTCAAGCCAAGCTTTGAATTCAAAATTCAATTTCTAACCAAAAAGTGAGTCCTAAACTATAGGATATATTCTCTCATCAAATCTACCAAATAAATTGAGATGTGATGCTTCCTAACTCCACGTGGAAGTAAGGAAGTTTTACAAAGGTAAAAGGTAATTGATTTTACAAGGTATGATCATATGTGACTACATGAGATATATGCTAATTAGCCAAGTATGTGGGCTTGGATTCTCTTGCACCAACAACATACACATACTTATGTCCATTGCACCATGGCTCAAATGCATCCATACCTTTTCATACTGGCTCATACCCAATTCTTTCAACATTTCATTCTATCCCGCAACAAAACCTCAACAAACACATATCATCCATATAACTCCCATAATCTCAATCATAAATGCATTGAATAAAACTAGAAACCCAAAAGCACGAACGATGCAATCATAAGACAGATTCTCCCAAGACTATCTTGCAACGTGTAGGCCACCAACACACATGACATTACTCAACAAAATCATGTACACAATGAAAAATACTTGGTGAGGTCCTGCTCTTTCATCATCGTGCCTGCCTTATCTGCAACTCAACAAAAAGGTCAATCCAAAAACATAAAAAAGGGAATAAAAGAAACATATATAAACATGCATCTATATCCAAGAAGTCCTAGATTCACCATTTATATATAAGCAAAAATGAGGCCATCTAAAACGTAGTCTTGCTGACATCCCAAAAAACCGATCATGCACAATGAAACAAGACATAAGTAGAGAATTCCCAAGAAGCATGCACACCATTACAAACCTTCAAAACAGACCTATTGATAACATAGGAAAAGCCAAATCCAACAAGTCTCTTACAAATAACTAGCTAGGCACAAATAATAGCTATGTCATTGTTAGCGTTGGACTCGAGCTGATCGATCTATCAGCAACTAACATCTCAGTCTCGAAAATACATACATACAAAAAGCACACCCATCCAAGCGGTCACCCCCTCCTCCTCTCTGTCTCTCCCCCTCAAGAGTGTGAACATTTTCTTTTTCTTTGTTTATTTAAATTCAGGAGTTGGCCTATGTTGCAATTAGATGTGACTCATGGCCCTAACCACTAGGTTAGGTTTGTTCCACCTGTCTACTAACACAACATAGTGCACAATGACATATACACGAGGTACATACACATATATATGTGCTAGCCCATAGCAAAGCTGGGTGTAGCTCATGGTCTCGACCGCCCGACCAAGATGGTTTCACTCACCTATCGACCCACTATGGTGCAAAGCACCAACAATGCTCTACAAGAGGTGAGTCAGGCTCCAACTCAAGAGCCTCATCATCACGCAAACCATCTCTTCAACACCTCCTCAATCATTTCCTTTTTTTATCTTGAAACTCATCTTGGTGAAGATTCAATATGATTTGCCCTCGATGATATCCTCTACCCAGACAAGACGATCCATAAGGTTCAAGCACTATCGCTTACTATGTTAACTAATTTGCTAACCTCCATAGCTAGTTCCCTTAATCCCCGTTTATTTATGTCAATATCCTTTTGATGTTGTGTCATTTTGAAATCTACATACCTCATCCATTTCTGCAGCTTCCATTCTCTAATTCCATCTCCTGCATAATCTCTTCATTTTCTTGAAGAGAATTCTCTATTCTCCCAAATAAGTCGTATAGCCTCTTGATTTTCTCTCCCACCATCATGTGTTTTCTTTCGAGCTCCTTAGATTCATCTTTATTTTGTTGTTCATGTCTATCAACTTTCTTCACCAAAAGACCAATGATTCTACCCGCTTGATCACTATACCGACAAATTACTTCCAGAACTCTCTTGATTTCCTGCTCTCCTCACTCAATCCTTCTCATCAAATCATCCTCCTCTTGTTGAAACTCGTCTTCCATTGTAAAGGCATAGCAATCTACTACCACTAAATCCGAGTTGATCTCCATGATCTCTCTCTCCATTTCTTTACCCTTGTTAAACCTCTTTCCACTCTCAAATCTTTCATTTTTCTTCCTCAAGTTTTGTTTTCTCTTTTCTTTGTTTTTGTTTCCCATACATGTTAGTTGTGTTGGTGCAAAGTCCAAGCTCACACATTTGGCTTGAGGTTCATTAAGATATGAAGTTCCATGAAAACTATTGCTAGTGGAAATTTATCCTTTTACATTTGTAAAAGTCATTCTTTGACTTGGGAGAATCTTTGTAATCACCTACCAAAAACTCGTGAGATTATTAGCTAGAAAAGAATCTACTTCATTGAGGGAATATCTCCTAGATTGAAGGATCACTTTTAGAGAGAGCCAAAAGTTGAATTCAAATTCAAATTTGAATACAAGACTTATATAAAGTCACTTGAAAAAGTCGAGGTTAGTAGCTTCATTATTCGAGCTCTCCATTGCCATTTTGTATGTGTGTAAGGCCTACATTGTATCCTACACTATTATCCATCATAAGGCTATGATTATCAAGCCTATGACTCTGTACAACATTGTTCATTAATACAATACATCTACATTGTTCATCTATGAGATCTCTGTTTTAGCCATTCTTATATGTCAACTTGTGCTTCTCATATCTCACTCAATTCTTATCCAAATTCCATGATCTATAGCTTCTTGGAACCAGTTCAAAGTTATCTACATGCTGACAATTTTTGAAGCAAATCCATTTAGACAATTTGGACAAAAGCACGTCAAAGAACTCACTGGTCAAACTCTGCAGAGGTCCTAAAAAATCGGGGGTAATAGTTTATTTGCTAAAGTGATTGCTCTGTGTATAGTGTATCATTTCAAGTGATTCCACTTGGAATCATTAGCTTACTAAGCTAATTAGATACCTCTAAAAGGAATTCTTCCAATTCCTACTATACTAGTAGCACTGAGCATTACTAGCAGCATGTGTGTGATAAAAAATAGAAGGTTTTCTTGGATTCTTCTATTTGGAAGTAGTCTATTTTGATTCAATCTTTTCATACATCATTTCCAAATTACATAGGCATTTTTATGGTGTCATTGGAAAGCTAAGAGGGCCCACATATCACTCTGAAGTCACAAAGGGCTGGTACTAAGTAGGATTTGGATGTACCAACTCATCACTTGAGGTTTCCATCCATCTTTTCCAACAGTGGTATCAGAGCAAAGCCAAGGTAAAATGGGAGATGGTTTTCCTTCTTTATTTGATAAATTGGATAGGAACAACAATCAAGCATGGTCTTTAAGGATGAAGACATACTTACAAGGAAGGAGCCTCTATGGATACATCTCAGGAGATGAGGAGATGCCCATATTCAGAAGTAAAGGACAACCTAGAAGGGGAGAACATGAAAGGCTCAACACATGGTGTGCCAAGGATGAATTAGCAAGGTCTTACTTACTCAACTCCATCACTGATTTTCTTCTTCCAAATATTAGGAACTGTAAGAAAACCCAAGAGACTTGGGAGACATTGTCTTCTTATTTCTCTTCCAACACAAGGGCCAGTAAGAATCAATTCTGGATTGAATTCACAACTCAAAGAAAGCAATGTAAGAAAGCTATCTCAGATTATGTGACCAAAGTTAAAGATGTAGCATATCAGTTGGCAAGAATAGGAGAAGAAATTGAAGAGGAGCAAATTGTAAGGCAAGGAATCAATGGTATTAAAGTTGATGACAAATGGGAGAGCTTCACAACTACCATGGATCTATACAGGGACATGCAGATTCCAGACCTAACCACACTCATGGGGCAACTATTCATCCATGAAGCCAAGCTCAACAAGAATGGAGATTCATCAGGAGGTAATAGCTCTTTACACTGATAAGAATAAGTCTAAAGAGAAAGGCAAGAACAAGAAGGTGGAAGATGAAGAAACTACCTCCCAAGCCAATTATGCAAGGAGAGGTAGATCATCAAGAGGAAAGGGTAGAGGATGTAAGTAAGGAAGGGGGAGACCTTATAACTCCTCACCATGCAATATTTGTGGTTTATCAAATCATACTACAGATGAGTGTTTCAGGAACTTTAAGAACCAGAGAGGTAGAGGCTATCAAAGAGGTGGATACACACAATCAAGAGGCAGATTCAATCACCACCAAGGATACAACAATAACTACAACAACAACTACAATAGCAAATACCAAGGAGGATACAAATCTAGAAAGGATTACAACAACTACACAGAGGAGCAAGATGATTCTCGTCTGATTATGAACATGACTTCAAAACAAGGTATAAATGATGACCATCTCTTCTACATTGACTCAGGATGCTCAAATCATGTGGCAGACAATGTAGCTCTTCTCTCTAAACTTGAGGAACCAAAGGGTAAGCATCAGGTACAAATATGTGATGACACCAAAAGGTTGGAAATGTTAAGACCTCTGATGGGAACAAGAATATGTTGAGTAGGGTTCTACATGTACCAACTATTACCAAGAATTTGATGAGTAATGGATAGATTGTGGAAAAAGGTTTGCAGGTTAGATTCAACCAATATGGAGCATTTGTGGAGGATCCTAAGCATGGGTTCAAGAGAATTGCCAAAGGAGAAAAGAGAGGTAGACTATTCACCTTTGAACTTGAGGATACAAGGAACATTGCGCTTTATAGTTATAAAGATCAAACATTATCAGAGCTTGAAATTTGGCATAAAAGATTAAAGCATGTAGGTGAAAGAAACTTGAAACAAATATGCACAGATCAATGTGTGCTTGGGATACCTAATGTATCCAAGCAACACATTATTTATTAATGTGGTGCTTGTCAGTTTGGAAAGTCTCACAGGTTACCTTTCTCAAGGAAAGGCTACATGCATGAGGACTACTTGTTCATACAGATGTATGGGGACCAAGCAAGGATCCCTAAATCTCTGGATCAAGGTATTATGTATTTTTCATTGATGATTACAATAGGTGGACTATATTGTACTTTATGAAACACAAAGATGAAGTATTCAATTGCTTTAAAAAGTATCTTGCACTTGTTGAGAACCAAATAGGGAGAAATCTAAAAAGTCTAAGGTCAGATGGAGGAGGTGAGTACTTCTCAAATGATTTTGATGCATTCTTGCAGGACAGAGGAATCAAGAGAGAAATTACCACAAGGTATACCCCTGAGCAGAATGGGGTAGTAGAAAGAAGAAATAGATTGATTGTTGAAACAACTAGGTCAATGTTAAATGAGAAAAAACTACCTAACTACTTGTGGGCAGAGAGTGTATCTACTACCCCTTATCTTGTAAATAGGTTGCCATCCAAATCTCTTGATGGGATGAACCCATATGAGGCATGAAATGGTAGAAGACCCTCACTTGATCATTGCAGGATATTTGGATGTGTAGCATATGTGCATATCCCTTCTCAAATAAGAGGTAAGCTAGACCCTAAGGCAGAAAAGTGTACCTTCATAGGATATGGCCTAAATCAGAAAGGACACAGGTTCTATAACCCTTCAAACAAGGGATTCATGGTCAGTAGAGATGTTGTCTTTGATGAGAATGACTCTTGGTTTGATAGTGAATGTAGGAAGGTAAAACTACCTTATTACTTGGAAGAGGAGTTTCCAAGCCTTATTAAGGAGAAGCCTACTCAAAATGAAGACACCAATTCAGATGATGAGGACATCATCAACCTTGAAGAGTTCAAAGCATGGAAGTCCAAAGGAAAACTCAAGATGAAGAAATTAAAGGATATACCTGAATCATCCAATCAAGCAATTAGAAGATCACAAAGGGAGAGCAAGAAGCCAATCAGATATGGGTATGATACTTCCCTAGTTACTAAACACTTTGTTTATCTTGCAAAAGATTTGTCAATTGAAGAACCAACATCATATGAAGAAGCAAGAACCAAGGTAGAATGGAAGGAAGCTATGGATGACAAGATTGGAGCACTCAAAGAGAATGATACTTGGGAACTAGTACCAAAGAAGGAGTCTATGAAAGTAATCGGTTCTAGGTGGATCTATAAGATCAAAAGGAATTTTGATGGGTCAATAAGCAGGTACAAAGCTAGACTTGTGGCTAAGGGTTTTGTAGAAACCCAAGGTATTGATTATGAAGAAACCTTCTCACCTATGGCCAAAATGCCAACCATCAGGGTATTGGTAAGTGTGGCTGCATCAAAGAATTGGAACATGTATTAGTTGGATGTAAAAAATGCATTTCTAAATGGCTGGATTTCAAAGGAGGTGTACATGTCACAACCTCTTGGCTATGAGGACCCAAACAAGGTAACATATGTATGAAAATTGAATAAAGTTCTTTATGTATTGAAGCAGGCACCTAGGGCATGGAACCATAGGTTGATTACATACCTTCAGGATCAAGAATTTGTCATGAGTAAAGAAGATACTTCTCTATTCATCAAGAGAAGTAATTCAGAGGTAATATACTTATGTGTATATGTTGATGATATCATACTTACAGGTAGTGATGCTAATGGATCAAACAGATCAAGAATCAGATGATGAAGGAGTTCAAAATTAGTGACCTTGCATCACTAAAACATTTTCTTGGACTTGAGTTAGTCTATACTAACTCTGGAATTTACATTATTCAGAGGAAGTATATACAGGATATGTTGAAGAAGTTTCATTTGCAGGACGCCAAAGTTGCAAGTACTCCAATGGAGGTAAATCTAAAACTTAGTGCTCATGAAGGTGATGTACTTGAAAACATTTCAGGTTACCAAAGCATAGTGGGAAGCTTGAATTATGCTACCGTGATAAGGATTGACATTGCTTATGGAGTAAGTGTACTAAGTTAGTTTATGCACAAGCCTAGGGCACCCCACTTGGAGGCTGCCAAAAGAATCTTGAAGTACCTTAAGGGTACTCAACATCATGATTTGTATTTCCCTTATACATCAGACTTAGACATTAACATCTACTCAGATGTAGATTGGGCAGGATGCAAAGATGATAGGAGGAGTACCTCACGATACCTTTCATTTGCAGGAGATAAGCCTATATCATGGTCTTCAAAGAAGCAACCTACTATTGCTTTATCTTCTATAGAGGCAGAGTATAGAGGATTGGCCAATGCTACTCAAGAGGCCATATGGATAAGATTATTGTATAAAAAATGGGGTTTACATACTACATCTCCAATGATTTTTTGGAGATAATACAAGTTCATTACACCTTGCAGCTAATCCCATTTATCATGCTAGGGCCAAGCATATAGAGGTCCACTATCATTATGTTAGAGAGTTTGTCATATGTATCAACTAATATGTAATGTGCAAATTTGTTGACTAAAGCATTAGATAGTACAAAACTTTGAGGTTCAAATCAATGATTGGATTGCAGGATATTCATGAAGATTGAAGATGAAGACCAAGCCTAAATGCTTGGCTTGAGGGTGAGCTGCTGGTGCAAAGTCCAAGCTCACACATTTGGCTTGAGGTTTATTAAGATATGTTCCATGAAAACTATTGCTAGTGGAAATTTATCCTTTTACATTTGTAAAAGTCATTCTTTGACTTGGGAGAATCTTTGTAATCACTACCAAGAACTCGTGAGATTGTTAGCTAGAAAAAAATCTACTTCATTGAGGGAATATCTCCTAGATTGAAGGATCACTTTTAGAGAGAGCCAAAAGTTGAATTCAAATTCAAATTTGAATACAACACTTGTATAGAGTCACTTGAAAAAGTCACAGCTAGCAACTTCATTATCCGAGCTCTCCATTGCCATTTTGTATGTGTGTAAGGCCTACATTGTAGCCTACACTATTCTCCATCATAAGGCTATGATTATCAAGCCTATGACTGTGTACAACATTGTTCATTAATACAATACATCTACATTGTTCATCTATGAGATCTCTGTTTTAGCCATTCTGAATTGTCAACTTGTGCCGCTCATATCTCACTCAATTCTTATCCAAATTCCATGATCTATAGCTTCTTGGAACCAGCTCCAAGATATCTACGTGCTGAAAATTTTTGAAGAATATCCATTTAGCCAATTTTGAGGAGAGTGCGTCGAAGCACTCACTGATCAAACTCTGCAGAGGTCCTAAAAAATCGGGGGTAATAGTTTATTTGCTAAATTGATTGCTCTGTGTATAGTGTATCATTTCAAGTGATTCCACTTGGAATCATTAGCTTACTAAGCTAATTAGATACATCTAAAAGGATTTTTTCCAATTCCTAATGTACTGGTAGCATTGAGCATTACAAGCAACATATGTGTGATAAAAAAATAGAAGGTTTTCTTGGATTCTTCTATTTGGAAATAGTCTGTTTTGATTCAATCTTTTCATGCATCATTTCCAAAGTACATAGGCATTTTTATGGTGTCATTGGAAAGCTAAGAGGGCCCACATATCACTCAGAAGACACAAAGGCTGGTACTAAGCAGGATTTGGATGTACCAACTCATCACTTGAAGTGTCCATCCATCTTTCCCAAAAAGTTGCTCCTCCCATTCCTCTAAGATCTCGTCTACTTTAGTTTGAATATTTTCTAATCTCTCCATCTTGGTCCTGTTGTTGTCTCGCTCCTCACATATCCAATTTATTTGACATTGTAGACTTTCCATGAGCTTTGCTAAGACTTTATCTTGAGGTTCATTGACCCTTTTGTCACTCGTATAGGCGAGTTCCTTATCCATCTTTAGATGCTCATAACTATGATTACACTGATAGGCTATATTGTCTTGGGGATTTCCCTTGCTATCCTCAAGATCCTCAGTTTGCAAAGAAGCCCCACCATTTTCAACCTCCACATAGAAAGAAGAGGCAGAAACACTATTTTCCATGTTTGAGACCTTCTCAAGAGAGAATTTCATTACCTCACATGCATGCCCACATAAGCTCTTTTTTCCATAATCTGCACACACAAGAACAAAGTCCAACGGACTAGATGAAGGACTTTTGTGAAGCCACAGAGAAGGTGTTTTTCCCACAACTAAATTGCTTCAATTTCTATTTTGGGGAAAACTTTAATCAGCTAGCTTCCTGTTCCATCATCAAGTAATTCTGATCTGTAGCTGTTAATCTTCGACTAGCATAGTAAACAGGCAAAACCAACCGTGATCTTCCTTCTGCATCAAGACACTTCCAATAGCTTTATCTAAGGCATCCACAAATACATGAAAAGGTTGTGTCTAGTCTGGAGCTTTTCAATACAGGTGCTTTAGCTAACATTTTTTGTAATCACTCAAAAGTTGTTTGCACTTTGTCCCTCCACACAAAATTTGGTTTCACATGCGCTAGCTTGTTTAATGGAATGTCGATGTGTGCTAGACCCCATAAATGCCTAGCATGCCATCAAACATATCCTAAAAAATATAACACATCCTTTGGATTTTTGGGTGCTAGGGTTTTGAGGATGACTTGGAATTTATCCGGATCCACTGCTATGCCCTTTTCTGAAATGACATGACCCAATAATTTTTTGCATTTGACTACAAAAGTTGATTTATTCAAATTCAAACAAAGGTGCACTTGTCAGCAAGAATCAAAACAGGCATGTAAATGTTCTAGGTGCACTGCTATTGTACCAGAAACATAGAAATCATCCAGAAAAATGCACTTAAATGATGTAAGATATGGAGCAAATATTTGTTGCATGCACCGCTGGAAAGTACTCGGTGCATTTCCTAATTCGGACCACATGATAGTGCAAGCAAAGACTCCTCAATTCATGATAAAGGATGTTTTTGGTATGTCTGCTTCCACCATTCAAACTTGGTTATAGCCACTGAATCCATCAATGATGGAGAGTGTTAATCTCGAAAAGAACAAGCTATCCTTGGTATTAGACCACCTCTAGACCAAGAATAACTTTAGACTCCACAGAATTTTGGAAATCCACTATCACATTACCAAGAAATTGATTAACTGTGAAGAAATCACTTCTCTAAAAAGTCTGCTGCAGATTAATCACTCATTGACTAATCATTCATGTAAAGTTTTTTATAAAACTTTGTATGATGTATTGCATGGAGTTTGCGCAACTCCTCCAACTTGAATTTCTCAAAATGATTGAGTATAATCTGAGAATTGACTCAAACAACTTACCTGTGTCTGAAACTGCCTCTCTGCAATAGCGACTTTAACACCTGCAACTTCTTAGCAATGATTCTCCCAAAGTATATCCCGTTTGGTAAAATGCTTTTAGCCATAAATGGCTTATCTCTCAACTTAAATTTTAAGCTATCACTTGTGTAAAACTTTACACTGTGTGCTGAGAACTGATCATTTCTTTGATCACGAAATCTGCGCCTGTTTCAGAAGACACTTAGAACATTTCACATATGAATGTTCCTATGCAAAATTCTCTCAGCCTGATTACAATTGGACTCTCAAATTCTAGCCATAGATTGATTAACTATGGACTTAGATATGTTCAGAAGGATTTCTCAAAAGATTAACTACAGAAGTAGAAGACATCAAAACATCGGGCGCAAGATTTTCTTCGATTACTCAAAAAAATTACAACTACATTGAGGAAGTAACTCAACTAACTTTTCATGTGTCCAATGACACTTTCTACATCTGATTTCTCTCTTCCTATTCTCTATTCTATATGCCCCGACTTTTTCCAAAACATTTATAGGCAAATATGTACAAACTTATGACTAATCAAAAGTGTGAGTCACCTATATCTGAACTAATGTACATATGTGTACATAGCTTTGAATTTCTCAGTATGTCCTTCCTTCAAACTTCTGAATTTGTTCTCTTCTTAATTTCTTGACTTCATTTCTTCATAAACCTTCAATTGATGATTGATATACACCAACAGCTCCCCCTCAATCATTAATTGAGGTTTTTCTCTATATTCTTAATACCTGCCATATCCTTGAATCTCTGTAGCTTTGGTCCATCTAGCCTTTTTGTCATCATATCTGCAAGTTGATCTTTTGTAGGTGTATGCATAACTTCAATTTCCTTATCAATGACCTTCTCTCTCAAGAAATGATATTGTATTTCAATATGCTTAGTTCTAGCATGAAACACAGGATTTGCTGCCAAGTATAAAGAACTCATATTGTCTCCACAAATAATAGGAGTACTTTGAATCACATCAAAAACCTTCATAAGTGTCTTTAGCCATATTACCTCCTTTGCAGCTTCCACCATACCTTTATATTCTGCTTCTGTAGATGACAAAGCAACTGTATGTTGCTTCTTAGAACACCATGAAATCAATTTGTCTCCTACATAGCACAAAGATCCATGTGTTGATCTTCTATCATCCACATTACCTGCCCAATCTGCATCACTAAATATCTTCACTCTTGTATCAGAAGTAAATCCATAGTACAGTCCTTCTCTGAGTGTACCCTTGATGTACCTAAGTACTCTTTGTCCTGCAATCCAATGTTCCTTTCTAGGACAATGCATGAATTGTGAAAGCACACCAACTGCATATGACAAATCAGGCCTTGTTAATGTAGCATAAATCAAGCTACCAACCAAACTTTGATAGAGCTTCATGTCTCTGAATTCTTCTCCTCCAAATCTAGACAATTTATGGTTCACTTCCAATGGTGTGGGTGCAACCCTGCAATCTTCCATTTTAAATTTGGTTAGCAAATTTTTAAGATACCTTTCTTGGGTCACATATACTCCATGTTGAGTATATAAAATCTCCATTCCCAAGAAGAATGACAAGTTCCCCAAATCACTGATTTTGAACTCTTTCTCCATCTGCTTCTTGATCATTTGTATTCCTTTATCATCTGTTCCTGTAAGTATTATGTCATCAACATAAATACAAACATAAATGAATCCATCTTCACTTGCTTTGACTAGCAAGCTTGTTTAGGGTCTTGAGCCCAAGGAAAAAGTGATTATACGAGGCTTTATTTTGTTCAAATCCCTTGGAATCGGTCTACTTGGATTACCTAGAGCCCACAATTATCCCTTGAGGAATCCTTCCTTTGTATATGGACTAGCTCATATGTTTCACGGCAGACGCACCAAAATGTTTAGGGTCTTGAGCCCAAGGAAAAAGTGATTATACGAGGCTTTATTTTGCTCAAACCCCTCGCAATCGGTCCACTTGGATTACTTAGAGCCCACAATTATCTCGCAATGGATTCTTCCTATGTCTATGCACTAACTCATATGTTCCCGGCAGACGCACCAAAATGTTGTGTTCCTAAGCCCACGGAACAAATGATTATATGAGACTTTATTTTGTTCTATTGGGTAGCATAAGTCTAATGGGTAGCACAACTAAAGGAACACTCACAATCCAGAATCTTGAGCAATTTAAGCATATAGGAAACACGTTTTTCTTTCTCACTCAGCTTTCTTCTTATAGTTGCATATTCTCGTTCCTATCTCATTTGCATACTTAAAAAAACCTCTGGAGTTTTAAAAGCATAGTGATAGCGTACATAGAACATTTAATCATCAAATGAACACTTAGCATATCCAGCCTTTGCCTTCATCTTCCGAGTGAGAAGCCCTGTTCTATTTTTCTCTTACTTTAGGAATCAACAGCCACCTTATATTGAATTCAAAGAGTACGAAGGGAACAGCAAAGCTACTTGCTGAAAAATGGTGGTGTGCATAACGTATTAGAAAGAAAATCATTACCTTCGTTTCTCTCGTTCTCTGCTTGCGCATTCGCTGTGCATAAGCTTTACTTTCAATTTTAGCCTATGATATGTTAATCTATATTCAGCTTAAAATCTGAGAGCATAACGAGTGAAATGCAGCATTCACGAACAAGCATGCTCAGACATGGATGTTCTTCTACTGTTCTTGTGTACACACATTGAGCAGCATAGATGATTGTAGAATCATTGATACAAAAAGAAAAGCTACACTTTTTCACTACGTAAACTGTCTGGTGAGAACATATGTAAATCTATGTATAGATTGGCATCACAAAACATCATGTCTCTGATCATCTTCAAAGCATGTAGCAACAATTATACAGAGACATGAACAGTTTTGAATCAAAAAACAAATCTAACAAGTGCAACTATTATCAAAGTTTAGAACAGAACACCTCTTGTTTAGAGTCCATGTGGTATTGAAGCTTCTCTACAGGGAGTCTAGATTTTGGAGAATCACATCGGATGGAATCAAACCACCACTCTCCTAGCATAAAATATTTGGAGTCTTCACGCCATGTTCTTTATAAAACCTGATCTCTCATGATCACTGTGGATGCTCCCCCTCCTTCGAGATCTGTCTCCCCAAAGACGAGAAGCCACACCC
This sequence comes from Ceratopteris richardii, assembly GCA_020310875.1. Taxonomy (NCBI): domain Eukaryota; kingdom Viridiplantae; phylum Streptophyta; class Polypodiopsida; order Polypodiales; family Pteridaceae; genus Ceratopteris; species Ceratopteris richardii. Next base: position 30,257,932 of record CM035434.1, on the reverse strand, counting down.
TCAAAAATTGAAGAGGACTCCAAAAGCGAGAGCATCCCCCCTTCTCCGTTTCTGCTCCCCGTCCATAGCCAAGTCCGAAAAAATCTGAAGCAGTTTCCTCAGACTTCATACGGCCAAACAGTAAACATACCAAAGGAAAGTGAGAGGAACAAGTACAATAAATGTTCTCGTGCACGATACATGCCCACACATCTCCAGAAACGTAGATCAGTTTATTAAGTAACTGCAACAACAAAGGACAACAAGTGAAATGAGTGTACAAAAAATCAATCAATCTACTAGATAGAAATTGAAATGCTAAGAATGGTCATCTCCCCAAGTTGCTGTTGTATCTCGCTGGGCCAAATCCCCAGCAGCTCACTCCTAGGTTCTGATGTCGGAGCCGGAAGAAGAAAGCCCTCCTAAATTTTCCACACATCACCATTGAGAAACCACGTCCCCATCTGCCGATCTGCCCTCGAATCCCTCAGAATCAATTCCTTCCCCTTCGATGCGCGCTCCCTTCGAACCTGCACTCCTCTTGAATATATACACTCGAACCCCATTGAACTCCTTATCGACGTGATTTTTTCTTCCCTTCGAGCTGTTGGTAGATGCCCTTTTTTTTTTCTCCTTCCCCTATCCTCCTCCTCTCGTCCAAAAGAACCAGCGCCGTTCACACATCAAGGTGGAGATAGAGATAAGATAAAAACTATATCTCTCACACACGTGTATCCACAAAAAAATGGAAATGAACATGTGCCTTCGAGACTTCTGGCAAGCCATTCTCTCTCAACCCGAGACTTGGGTTCCATAGTACTTCCGTTTCTACCCATGTTTTGATCCATGTTTTTTTTTGGAAAGTCCCCAAATAATTCCCATCAATCATCGAATCACTTTTCAAGTACCTGAAATCAAACGTATTTTCCTGCCAAATACAAACATATTAGTGCATAAAAATCAACCATTTTCGGAGCTAACAAAGCTACTATCTGCCTTTGATGCTTGAAATCCAAGATCCTTCAAGAACTTTACAAGCCTATAATTCCATGCCCTTGAGGCCTGCTTTAATCCATACAAAGCTCTCTTGAGCTTACACACATAATTTGGACTCACTTGATCTTTGAACCCATCTGGTTGCTCCATGTAAACTTCATCTGAAATGTAACCATTCAAAAAAGCATTTTTAACATCTAATTGAGATAACTTCCAACCTTTGCAAGCAGCAATTGCTATGAGAGTTCTGATAGTTGTCATTTTTGCCACAGGACTATAGGTCTCATCATAGTCCACTCCATATGTCTATGCATACCCTTTCACAACAAGTCTAGCTTTGTACCTAGACACACTTCCATCTGCAAATCTTTTTGTTTTGTAAACCCACTTACATCCAATAATTTTCTGGCTATTTGGTTTAGGAACCAAATCCCAAGTCTGATTCTCTATCAATGCATCATACTCCTCTTGCATAGCTTCTTCCCAATTTCTCTTGCCTTTGGCTTCATCATATGTAGATGGATCTTCATCTGCTTTTACCAAATAAGCATAATCTTTAGTAGTCAAGAATGAGGTGTCATAGCTATACCTTGTAGGTTGCCATTTGTGCCTAGATGACCTCCTAACTTCTGCACTTTTTGAAGTCTCTGGTTCATCACATTCTGGATCAAACCTTGGCCTCTCTTCAACTTCAACCTGTACTTCATTATTCTCATTTTCATCAAGTAATTGAATCTTTGCTTTACTTTCCTTTGATCCACTACTTCTTCAACATCTGCATGTACATTATATTTACCTGCATACCAAGTACCTTGCTCATCAAATGTAACATCCTTGGATACAAGGAATTGCTTTGTGGATGGACTCCACAACCTGTATCCCATTTGCTTATCATCATAACCAATGAATACATACTTTTCTGCCTTAGGTTCCAACTTATGCCTCAATTGAGATGGCACATATGCATATGCCAAGCATCCAAATATTTTGCAATGATCTAAGGTAGGTCTCTTACCCCACCAAGCTTCATATGGTGTCATACCTTGCAAAGCTTTACAAGGCAATCTATTAACCAAATAAGTAGCTGTATTTACAGCCTCTGCCCACAAATAATTTGGACAATTCTTCTCTTTCATCATGGACCTTGCAAACTCAACAAGAGTCCTATTTCTCCTTTCTGCTACACCATTTTGTTGAGGAGAGTACCTGCAAGTAACTTCTCTCTTTATACCTGCATTCCACAAGTAATTATTGAAATCATTTGAAAAATACTCTCCCCGTCCATTTGACCTTAGTCTCTTCAATTTTTGACCTGTAATTCTTTCTGCATATGCATGATAGTGTTTAAATGTATTAAACACTTCAGACTTTTCTTTAATCACATAAATTGTGATCCATCTGGTAGCATCATCAACATATATGACATAATATCTTGAACCATTTATACTAAGTTATGACATAATATCTTGAACCATTTATACTAAAGTCCTTTGAAGGACCCCACACATCTGTATGCACCAACTCAAGTCTTTCTGAATACATAAACCCATGCTTGGAATAAGGTTGCTTATGGGCCTTACCTAATTGACATGCCTCACATCTGTATGTCATGTGTTGACCTGCAATGTTAGGCAACCCAAGCACTGAATCATTGTTAATCATTTCTTTAATACCTCTCTCATTGAAATGTCCAAGTCTTTTATGCCAAAGATCCAATTCAGATACCTTCTGCTCTCCATATGTGAACATAGCATGTCCAACATTTCCTTGTACCTTCAATGTGAAGAGCCTTCCTTCTTTCTTTCCTGTAACAACCTGTTTATACCCTTGACTAGGGTCTTCAACATAGACTGCATCATTGGTGAATCTTACCTCATATCCTTTTTCCACACTTTGACCTACACTGATCAAATTCTTTGGAATTGTGGGAACATAAAGAACCTTACTCAGAAGAGTGCTCCCATCTTTAGCCTTGACTGAACCAATTGACTTTACCTTATGCTTTGTATTATCACTTGTCTGAACTGTATGGTTAATTGCATTATGATCTAGATCAGTCATCAAAGCAATATTCCCACTTAAATGATTACTACATCCTGAATCAATATAGAACACTCTCATATCCTCATGTGAGGTTTCACATGTTGCAATCATAATGAGAGTCGAATCCTCCTTCTGATCTGATGCATAGTTGTAGTAGGTGTTATTATAGGATTGATTTTGGAAGCTTCTTCCTCCACCTCTTCCAAAAGAATTCCTACCACCTCTACCTCTGAAGTTTCCTCTTTGAAATCTACCACCTCTTGCTCTTTGATTAAAGTTCTGATAATTACCATTGTTCTGATTATTGTGCCAACAATCATGAGATAGATGATTGGTCTTACCACATATCCAACAAGCTCTTGCATTATCTTTGTTGTTTCTGCCTCTTCCTCTACTTCTGCCATTTCCTTTTCCTCTTATGAAATTTGCTTGGTTTGAAGTACCTTCTTCTTCACCTGATTGTTGCTTTCCTTTGTTAGCTTTCTTCTTGTCTTTAGAGTACATTGCATGACCTGCACTCTTATCAACATCTCCTTTGATATCATTCTCAAAAGTTAGCATATGACCTAACAATTGATTCAAATCAGGAGTGAAGTGATCTAATGAAAGTTCTGTAGACAAAATAAAAGGCTTCCACTTCTCATCTCCTCTTAGCCCTGTGAGAATTTGTCTTACCAATTTATCTTCTTCAATATCTTCATCCACTGCACCTAAAGAATCTGCAATGTCCTTCATCTTTGTCACATAATCAGAGATTGATTGTGAGGCCTTCTTCTTGAAAGTAGTAAATTCTGCCCATAGTGAAGCCTTCCTTGATTTGGTTGTGTTTTGGAAATGCTCTTCCAAAGCATTCCAGATGTCACATGCACTTTCAAGTCCTCTAATGTGAGGAAGCTAATAGTCATTGACTGCCATGTAGATTATGCTCCTCGCTTGAGCATCCTTCTTCATCCAATTCTTTAAATCTGAGAATTCTTCCCTAGTTGGAACACTAGGATCTCTGAACTGAGGCTTCTCTTCTTCACCTGTAATATATGCTATCAAATCTTTGCTCATCAGATGAGCTTCCATTCTCATAGACCAAGCTGGATAGTTCTCTCTATCCAGCTTTTCAATTTGGAGACTATCTCCCATCCTTGCTTCACCTGTAGTCTCAAAGCTTTAGCCTTTACAAGAAATAAATGTACCTTAACTTCGAGTGTTGCTTCTTCTGATCCTTTTGATAATCTTTGCGTGTCTCCCTTCAATCTTTCTTCAACACCTTATCCCTCTGAACCTTCGAGATGTAGAATTTGTATATCTGGAGCAGTCGGAGTCTTCCTTTCCTAAATTTTGACACAACCTGCTCTGATACCACTGATGGAGAGTGTTAATCTCCAAAAGAACAAGCTATCCTTGGTATTAGACCACCTCTAGACCAAGAATAACTTTAGACTCCACAGAATTTTGGAAATCCACTATCACATTACCAAGAAATTGATTAACTGTGAAGAAATCACTTCTCTGAAAAGTCTGCTGCAGATTAATCACTCATTGACTAATCATTCATGTAAAGTTTTTTATAAAACTTTGTATGATGTATTGCATGGAGTTTGCGCAACTCCTCCAACTTGAATTTCTCAAAATGATTGAGTATAATCTGAGAATTGACTCAAACAACTTACCTGTGTCTGAAACTGCCTCTCTGCAATAGCGACTTTAACACCTGCAACTTCTTAGCAATGATTCTCCCAAAGTATATCCCGTTTGGTAAAATGCTTTTAGCCATAAATGGCTTATCTCTCAACTTAAATTTTAAGCTATCACTTGTGTAAAACTTTACACTGTGTGCTGAGAACTGATCATTTCTTTGATCACGAAATTTGCGCCTGTTTCAGAAGACACTTAGAACATTTCACATATGAATGTTCCTATGCAAAATTCTCTCAGCCTGATTACAATTGGACTCTCAAATTCTAGCCATAGATTGATTAACTATGGACTTAGATATGTTCAGAAGGATTTCTCAAAAGATTAACTACAGAAGTAGAAGACATCAAAACATCGGGCGCAAGATTTTCTTCGATTACTCGGAAAAACTACAACTAGATTGAGGAAGTAACTCAACTAACTTTTCATGTGTCCAATGAGACTTTCTACATCTGATTTCTCTCTTCCTATTCTCTATTCTATATGCCCCGACTTTTTCCAAAACATTTATAGGCAAATATGTACAAACTTATGACTAATCAAAAGTGTGAGTCACCTATATCTGAACTAATGTACATATGTGTACATAGCTTTGAATTTCTCAGTATGTCCTTCCTTCAAACTTCTGAATTTGTTCTCTTCTTAATTTCTTGACTTCATTTCTTCATAAACCTTCAATTGATGATTGATATACACCAACAGCTCCCCCTCAATCATTAATTGAGGTTTTTCTCTATATTCTTAATACCTGCCATATCCTTGAATCTCTGTAGCTTTGGTCCATCTAGACTTTTTGTCATCATATCTGCAAGTTGATCTTTTGTAGGTGTATGCATAACTTCAATTTCCTTATCAATGACCTTCTCTCTCAGGAAATGATATTGTATTTCAATATGCTTAGTTCTAGCATGAAACACAGGATTTGCTGCCAAGTATAAAGAACTCATATTGTCTCCACAAATAATAGGAGTACTTTGAATCACATCAAAAACCTTCATAAGTGTCTTTAGCCATATTACCTCCTTTGCAGCTTCCACCATACCTTTATATTCTGCTTCTGTAGATGACAAAGCAACTGTATGTTGCTTCTTAGAACACCATGAAATCAATTTGTCTCCTACATAGCACAAATATCCATGTGTTGATCTTCTATCATCCACATTACCTGCCCAATCTGCATCACTAAATATCTTCACTCTTGTATCAGAAGTAAATCCATAGTACAGTCCTTCTCTGAGTGTACCCTTGATGTACCTAAGTACTCTTTGTCCTGCAATCCAATGTTCCTTTCTAGGACAATGCATGAATTGTGAAAGCACACCAACTGCATATGACAAATCAGGCCTTGTTAATGTAGCATAAATCAAGCTACCAACCAAACTTTGATAGAGCTTCATGTCTCTGAATTCTTCTCCTCCAAATCTAGACAATTTATGGTTCACTTCCAATGGTGTGGGTGCAACCCTGCAATCTTCCATTTTAAATTTGGTTAGCACATTTTTAAGATACCTTTCTTGGGTCACATATACTCCATGTTGAGTATATAAAATCTCCATTCCCAAGAAGAATGACAAGTTCCCCAAATCACTGATTTTGAACTCTTTCTCCATCTGCTTCTTGATCATTTGTATTCCTTTATCATCTGTTCCTGTAAGTATTATGTCATCAACATAAATGCAAACATAAATGAATCCATCTTCACTTGCTTTGACTAGCAAGCTTGTTTAGGGTCTTGAGCCCAAGGAAAAAGTGATTATACGAGGCTTTATTTTGTTCAAATCCCTCGGAATCGGTCTACTTGGATTACCTAGAGCCCACAATTATCCCTCGAGGAATCCTTCCTTTGTATATGGACTAGCTCATATGTTTCCCGGCAGACGCACCAAAATGTTTAGGGTCTTGAGCCCAAGGAAAAAGTGATTATACGAGGCTTTATTTTGCTCAAACCCCTCGCAACCGGTCCACTTGGATTACTTAGAGCCCACAATTATCTCGCAATGGATTCTTCCTATGTCTATGCACTAACTCATATGTTCCCGGCAGACGCATCAAAATGTTGTGTTCCTAAGCCCACGGAACAAATGATTATATGAGACTTTATTTTGTTCTATTGGGTAGCATAAGTCTAATGGGTAGCACAAGTAAAGGAACACTCACAATCCAGAATCTTGAGCAATTTAAGCATATAGGAAACACGTTTTTCTTTCTCACTCAGCTTTCTTCTTATAGTTGCATATTCTCGTTCCTATCTCATTTGCATACTTAAAAAAACCTCTTGAGTTTTAAAAGCATAGTGATAGCGTACATAGAACATTTAATCATCAAACGAACACTTAGCATATCCAGCCTTTGCCATCATCTTCCGAGTGAGAAGCCCTGTTCTATTTTTCTCTTACTTTAGGAATCAACAGCCACCTTATATTGAATTCAAAGAGTACGAAGGGAACAGCAAAGCTACTTGCTGAAAAATGGTGGTGTGCATAACGTATTAGAAAGAAAATCATTACCTTCGTTTCTCTCGTTCTCTGCTTGCGCATTCGCTGTGCATAAGCTTTACTTTCAATTTTAGCCTATGATATGTTAATCTATATTCAGCTTAAAATCTGAGAGCATAACGAGTGAAATGCAGCATTCACGAACAAGCATGCTCAGACATGGATGTTCTTCTACTGTTCTTGTGTACACATTGAGCAGCATAGATGATTGTAGAATCATTGATGCAAAAAGAAAAGCTACACTTTTTCACTACGTAAACTGTCTGGTGAGAACATATGTAAATCTATGTATAGATTGGCATCACAAAACATCATGTCTCTGATCATCTTCAAAGCATGTAGCAACAATTATACAGAGACATGAACAGTTTCGAATCAAAAAACAAATCTAACAAGTGCAACTATTATCAAAGTTTAGAACAGAACACCTCTTGTTTAGAGTCCATGTGGTATTGAAGCTTCTCTACAGGGAGTCTAGATTTTGGAGAATCACATCGGATGGAATCAAACCACCACTCTCCTAGCATAAAATATTTGGAGTCTTCACGCCATGTTCTTTATAAAACCTGATGTCTCACGATCACTGTGGATGCTCCCCCTCCTTCGAGATCTGTCTCCCCAAAGACGAGAAGCCACACCCTCAAAAATTGAAGAGGACTCCAAAAGCGAGAGCATCCCCCCTTTTCCGTTTCTGCTCCCCGTCCATAGCCAAGTCCGAAAAAATCTGAAGCAATTTCCTCAGACTTCATACGGCCAAACAGTAAACATACCAAAGGAAAGTGAGAGGAACAAGTACAATAAATGTTCTCGTGCACGATACATGCCCACACATCTCCAGAAACGTAGATCAGTTTATTAAGTAACTCCAACAACAAAGGACAACAAGTGAAATGAGTGTACAAAGAATCAATCAATCTACTAGATAGAAATTGAAATGCTAAGACTGGTCATCTCCCCAAGTTGCTGTTGTATCTCGCTGGGCCAAATCCCCAGCAGCTCCCTCCTAGGTTCTGATGTCGGAGCCGGAAGAAGAAAGCCCTCCTAAATTTTCCACACATCACCATTGAGAAACCACGTCCCCATCTGCCGATCTGCCCTCGAATCCCTCAGAATCAAATCCTTCCCCTTCGATGCGCGCTCCCTTCGAACCTGCACTCCTCCTGAATATATACACTCGAACCCCATTGAACTCCTTATCGACGTGATTTTTTCTTCCCTTCGAGCTGTTGGTAGATGCCCTTTTTTTTTTCTCCTTCCCCTATCCTCCTCCTCTCGTCCAAAAGAACCAGCGCCGTTCACACATCAAGGTGGAGATAGAGATAAGATAAAAACTATATCTCTCACACACGTGTATGCACAAAAAAATGGAAATGAACATGTGCCTTCGAGACTTCTGGCAAGCCATTCTCGCTCAACCCGAGACTTGGGTTCCATAGTACTTCCGTTTCTTCCCATGTTTTGATCCATGTTTTTTTTGGAAAGTCCCCAAATAATTCCCATCAATCATCGAATCACTTTCAAGTACCTGAAATCAAACGTATTTCCAGCCAAATACAAACATATTAGTGCATAAAAATCAACCATTTTCGGAGCTAACAAAGCTACTATCTACCTTTGATGCTTGAAATCCAAGATCCTTCAAGAACTTTACAAGCCTATAATTCCATGCCCTTGGGGCCTGCTTTAATCCATACAAAGCTCTCTTGAGCTTACACACATAATTTGGACTCACTTGATCTTTGAACCCATCTGGTTGCTCCATGTAAACTTCATCTGAAATGTAACCATTCAAAAAAGCATTTTTAACATCTAATTGAGATAACTTCCAACCTTTGCAAGCAGCAATTGCTATGAGAGTTCTGATAGTTGTCATTTTTGCCACAGGACTATAGGTCTCATCATAGTCCACTCCATATGTCTGTGCATACCCTTTCACAACAAGTCTAGCTTTGTACCTAGACACACTTCCATCTGCAAATCTTTTTGTTTTGTAAACCCACTTACATCTAATAATTTTCTGGCTATTTGGTTTAGGAACCAAATCCCAAGTCTGATTCTCTATCAATGCATCATACTCCTCTTGCATAGCTTCTTCCCAATTTCTCTTGCCTTTGGCTTCATCATATGTAGATGGATCTTCATCTGCTTTTACCAAATAAGCATAAGTAGTCAAGAATGAGGTGTCATAGCTATACCTTGTAGGTTGCCATTTGTGCCTAGATGACCTCCTAAGTTCTGCACTTTTTGAAGTCTCTGGTTCATCACATTCTGGATCAAACCTTGGCCTCTCTTCAACTTCAACCTGTACTTCATTATTCTCATTTTCATCAAGTAATTGAATCTTTGCTTTACCTTTCCTTTGATCCACTACTTCTTCAACATCTGCATGTACATTATATTTACCTGCATACCAAGTACCTTGCTCATCAAATGTAACATCCTTGGATACAAGGAATTGCTTTGTGGATGGACTCCACAACTTGTATCCCATTTGCTTATCATCATAACCAATGAATACATACTTTTCTGCCTTAGGTTCCAACTTATGCCTCAATTGAGATGGCACATATGCATATGCCAAGCATCCAAATATTTTGCAATGATCTAAGGTAGGTCTCTTACCCCACCAAGCTTCATATGGTGTCATACCTTGCAAAGCTTTACAAGGCAATCTATTAACCAAATAAGTAGCTGTATTTACAGCCTCTGCCCACAAATAATTTGGACAATCCTTCTCTTTCATCATGGACCTTGCAAACTCAACAAGAGTCCTATTTCTCCTTTCTGCTACACCATTTTGTTGAGGAGAGTACCTGCAAGTAACTTCTCTCTTTATACCTGCATTCCACAAGTAATTATTGAATTCATTTGAAAAATACTCTCCCCCTCCATCTGACCTTAGTCTCTTCAATTTTTGACCTGTAATCCTTTCTGCATATGGATGATAGTGTTTAAATGTGTTAAACACTTCTGACTTTTCTTTAATCACATAAATTGTGATCCATCTGGTAGCATCATCAACATATATGACATAATATCTTGAACCATTTATACTAAAGTCCTTTGAAGGACCCCACACATCTGTATGCACCAACTCAAGTCTTTCTGAATACATAAACCCATGCTTGGAATAAGGTTGCTTATGGGCCTTACCTAATTGACATGCCTCACATCTGTATGTCATGTGTTGACCTGCAATGTTAGGCAACCCAAGCACTGAATCATTGTTAATCATTTCTTTAATACCTCTGTAGCTCAGTGATGAGTAGCACCTCCTTTAATGTCAATCCGGGAAGACTTGAGGATGGTATGAAGACCACGAGCAAGTGGAAGCATAAGTGCGTGAGTGAGAAGCACACAAGCATGCACACACATACACGCACACGCGCACACGCGGCAAGAACAAAGAGAGTAAGACAATGGAATCACTTCTATTGCAACCAAGTTCTCATACAAGCTCAAACTACATGAAGCTAGCCCAAAAATGAGCTCTCTAGCTCTATTTATAGTTTTTGACTAGCTTTGGCCCTGTCCAGACCTAGTGTCCGGCCTAGTTAAAAATTAGGTTCCAGGGCTTATTTGAGGGCTCAAACGAGATCTAAAAATTATGGAAATTGGCAGGTAACTACTTCTAAGGCTCCCCAAGCTCGAGGACTCCTCGGCTTGTACAAAATGGAGCTACAAAAAGGTGAAATGATATTTACAAGGGTTTTTAGTGATGAGAATCACTTAAAAATGATGTAAGGGTTTTGAAAAAAAAATGAAGGGTTGCCTTAGTGCTAGATCTGCATGTGTGTCTGTACTTGCTTCTTCCCGTATACTGTCAACACTCTCCCCCCCCTAGCGTCTGTCGCCTCTGACAGACCTTTGATCTGCGGGTTGATCAATATAGTTTTGGAGAATGTCAGCTCCCACATCATGTTCTTTGATTCGCAGCCCTCGGATCAGGTCTCTCTGCAGGGTATCCCAATTGACTGGGCCCGGTATGTCCGGCTGTGGCATTGTGTAGAGTTCTGAGTGCATCGTTTGTTCGCATGCAAAGAGGTGTAACAAATGGGTGGGCCGTGGCGCGAACACCTCTGAGTGTGCTTCCCAGAACCTCGTGGTGAACATTTCATCGAAAGTTTGCTTGTAGCAGGCAGGGAGATATCTGACGCGTGCGTGCCATGCATAAGCAACTCGTATGCTCGGGGTGGTGCTCATATCATATAGCAGGTCATAATTACCATTCACGAACCCGGGAATCGGAGGTTGAATATGACAGACATTTCGGAAAGTTTTGAGCACAACCTGCATCATATCGAAGATCTTGAGCATCATCTGGGCAGCCACATCTGGCATAGGGTGGAGGCGTGGAAGCCAATGTCTGATGGTAGCCATCATGTAGGCTACAGTAGGCGTGCCGTTTGGGGGTGCAATGGCAGGGTAATTGAGCCATTCTTTGCAATTGGCGTTGTTCTTGACTTTGATGGCGAATGACTTCCATGTTCTTCTCCGTTGCACTGGTCCATAACAATTGTTATACTTCAAATGCATGGGTGCGTGGTCCCATGTCCGTAGCATCTCGGGATAGGTTTCCAATAGCTTTTGCCTCCAGATGGGTTGGTGTATTTTCCCTTTGCACGCCTCCTCTGGAATGTCCTCAGGTTCAAATTGTGTTGCGAAAGTTGGGTACTTGTTGGTCTTACGTTTGATCTCGGCGTTGTAGTCTGCCAACAGTACAAAGTATGGCTTATATTGTAATTCTGAGCTGGTTATTAGTCTTCTAGGGGCCAGATGTCTGAAGTAGTCTGATTGAAGTATGGTTTCTTCAATGGTCTTCATGGCCAACATCTGGTAGGATATACGTTCTTCATGAGTCTGCCCCATTTCTTCTACCTGTTTCATCCATGCCGATGGGGGTTCCTCATAAGTGTCCTGTCCCTCCTCAGTGATTGTGCCTCCGGGAAAAGGTTGAGGCTCATAGTTCTCTTCAAATGCTTCCTCCACTGGAATAATAACTGCTTCTTCTTCTATGGGTTGCTCAGGTGGGGAAGGAGGTCGTTCATATTGTAACAACTTGATTTTCAACTCTGCAACCTGCTGCCTTAGCTCAAGTACTTCATTGGTTACTGATAATTCCGGCTCTGGTGAGGTTGCAGCGTTGGCCATCTCTTTAAGTTCTCGTTGGTGTGGTGCAGGCACTTGGGCTTTCTGTAGGTCTTTGACTTGGTCAGCAAGCTGATCATGAGCTTCTAGGAGAGTGGCATAGGTGTCTAATATTTGTTGTATATTCTCTGAGGGGATGGCTTGGAATTTAGCCGGGTCAATGGGTGCCCCTGGAGTATTTTCCATAGCTGCTTTGAGGTTGTCTTGATTTTGTTGTTGTAGTCTTTTGTTTTCTTCTTGAGCAGCCGCTAAATGGCGTCGGAGTAGAGCCATGTTTCGTTGTAGTCTAGCGTTACGGGCTAGCTGATCTCTAAGTTGTTCTTCAGTTACCCTACTCTTCTCTGTATGTGTGGACTCGAGCTCCACCTGATATTGTTGGAGGGTAGTCACCTCCTGCTGTAATTCCGTATTAGATAACTCCAGGGTAGTGACACGTGCCTGGAGATGGGCTGACAAAGTACAGAGTTCTTTATTGTTTTCTTCTAGTAACCTGTATTCCTGTTTAAGTTGGGCAGCATCTTCGAGCATGGTGTTGAGTGCATGACTAAATGAAGTGGGTGCAGGGGTAAAGGTGGAAGATGCAAGGGGTCGGGAGATGGGAAAGGGAAAAGTGGATGTTGTGCCTACAGTGCTTGGAAATGGCGACGTGAGTGAAATGATACGTGGTGATGTTGGAATAACAGTGATGGTGGATGATCCTGTGGATGGTGAGATGTCCATGGGATCGGACGTGAGAGTGTGTGATTCGTGCACTATGAATACAGGAATGGTGGGTGGTGTGATAGTGGTGGCAGTGAATGTGGGGGAGTGGGGTTGGGAAAGGGACTTTTTATTATAATTATCCACCTGTTGGAGTATATTTACAAGGTTTGTCCAGAATGAGGGTTGTGTGACTTGGGTTGAGTGTGAGGCAGTTGCTAGGGGAGTGGTGGATAGGGTTTGGGTGTGGGTGAATGGAAAAGGATGGGATGAGGTCTGGCTATTGGCAAGTGGTTGTCCAAGGGCGGGGAGATAGGAAGGGTGACCTATTATGGTTTGATCGGTGGCCGGATGACCGGTGTGAGGTTCAAAAATTTGGGTGGAAGTGCTGGATGTGGGTAAAGGGGAGGATGTAAAAATGGAGGTGTGTACAATGGTTTCCTGATGGGTGGATATCGGTTGTTCCGAAGGGATTGTGGAGAAGGGTTCTGAAGGGTGGATGGAAGGTGGCGGTGGAGATGGTACGTGAGTAATTACCTCTTGTTCGTCAGTGGGACTTGGGCTCGTCATGTGAACATCCTCTGAAATTATAGTAGGCAAGGCGGTAGAGGCTTCCATTTGAATCATTTTCCCGCGTCGTGGCCGTGTATCAATCCTTCGTTGATCATAGATAGGGTTTTCCTGATAGACCATTGTCTTCAATGCTTCCCCGATCCCACATGTCTCTGCCAATAGATTCAATTATTCCACAAAATGTGAGTCGACATTCTCGGTTTGGAGCATCTGGTTCACTAGAGCTCTATTCGCCTCTTCTGTCATCTTATGTCTTCTCTGTACCTGCTTGATGGTCTTGTATAGCCGTCTGAGTTGTGCCGTGTAGGCAGGGGCCTCTTCTCCACTGTCTTCTGGTTCATTTCTTTGTGCACCTTCCTGAACTTGTGTATTTGGGTCCTGAGGATGTTGGGCCACTTCTTCCCCATGTACTCTGCGGGTCTCGCCCCGTGGCTGTTCTCTTTGGACTGATGCACCCGGATCAACATTGTCAGGGGAATCTTCACTGTCGGATAGGGGGACCGTCTGCAGGAATCTTTCAAAATCGAAGTTTGGATCTTCTGTGAAGGTGGCCATAGATGCAAACTCTGCATCGGTAGGTAGTGGAGGGGCGGATGGAACGGGTTGTACCACCTCCCTAGCTTGAACTCCTTGAAGATGGATCGTGAAAGGTGTGACCTGAGCTTCGGGTCGGGGAGAAGCTTCGGTCGTGGCTTCTTGAGGAATCGTTACCTGGGAGAGCGATCCACGCATTCGTTTTGCAGGCTGGCTCCCTGACTTCCGCCCTTTGAACAGCTCCAGTTGTGCATACTTTAGGGCTCGGGCAACTGGCACATCATATGCAAGACATCTGTAGATGATTCTTGTAAGCGCACAACAGCCATGTAGAGTAGGCTTCCTCACACCCCGCTTGCCTGCCTCATACACTTGGTCCAAGATCCATACAGGCATCTTAATCGGCAAGCTTCCAGTCTCTGCTAGATATAACCCATACCATATCTTCTTGTGAGGTTGGGTGAAACGGTCCTGAGCTGGGAATGCGAAGTGTTGGAGACACATCCGCAAAGGTATGGCGATGTTGGGGGTGAGGGCGCACATTTCTTTTAGCTTCTTGATTCTATTGCTTTTCATCGACTCGGGTATCAAGGGGTCACGGTCAGAAGGTACATGCGTGCCATACATCTGAAGTGCTTCCCTTATTAAAGTAACATTCAATTCAAACTTCCTCATTTCCTCCAGATTTGACAAGGAGGGCACCCAGAATGTGCCTGAATGATCCTTATCCCCTGTCGGCTTCAGCGTGGCAATTAGGTAGTAGCACCTGAGGAAATCTGGTTTAGGCAGAGCTGCACTGAAATAAGTTTGTAATCCTGCTTTTTGCCAGATATCTTGAAGTGGAGCTGCATTTTGCAATGCTTCGAATTCTCGTGAGAAAAACTGGAAGGTCCACCACACTCCTCCACATTCCATCTTGGATTCCCAGATGTGATCCGCGTCTCCCAAATCTCTTGGCATCTCATTGAACCAGTGAGAATGCCCCTTTACTCTTTCGGTTAGGCCATTTGGTGGATCTGGAATAGGAATCCTCCGCACATTCACGAACTCCTCAGGCCGGGCTGTTGGTGGGGCCTCCACCGGCATGGCATCCCAATTGATTGGAGCACCAGATCCTGCCTGAGAGCTTGTGCCTGCCGCTGTTGCCATGAGAGTAGGTTGCTTATCTGCTGGAAGACGAAAGGCACATTAGTGTTGCATAGGAAACAAGATGTAATGGTGTTCCCTTCACAATACTAACATGACAATCCCGGAGGTCAGTGGTCAGTGGTGAAGTGTTTGTGATAGGTGTGAGTGGTGATTAAAGGTCAGTGTCATCCTAGATGCATACTTTGGTTATGCAATGGGCTCGGAATGCTCCTGTGTTAGTGTGGACGGATTTACAGAATAGGGTCAGGGGGTTTAGTACACAGTTTAATTCTCCACACTTTGATAGAGGAGTCGTAGCTCTTAGAGCTAAAGACAGGTGAAGATTTCTGTATGAGAGTGTGATGTATTTGGGACCTTTTGGGTACCCATTTCCAGACATTCCTAGGGTTGATGGGAGTGGGGATAGTGAGAGGTGTAGGTATCTTTTCATTTTCTGAGTTGTTGGCCACGAGTGCTTGTGAAAGTTGCTTCATCCTAGTGCCTGAAGGTGAAGTAATTTGGGCTTGTAAGCAAGCCTTGGGCACCCATATCTGTCTAGCATTAGGGGTAGCCTTCATTGACCGCTTAGGGACCCAAATAGAAATGGTATGCCTAGGGGTTATCCTAGGGGGCTTCTTCACTTCGTTCCTTGACGGTGAGGCTCGTTTCTTGTCTTCTTGAGAGTCTGCTATTAGAGTTGTGGGTTTTCCATCCTTGCGTATCCAGATCTGCTTCGCGCCCCGAGGTGCTCTGTGTTGCACGGGTTGGCGCTCCTGCCTCTTGATCAGCAGCCTCCTTCGTGTAGAGTGATGTTCGGTCTGCTCGTTTAGAATCTTCTTTGGATCAGTAGGAACTCCTTATTGGCTCCTGAACCTTCAGTAAGATTGACATTCCTCTGCACCATAGAAGTTTGGACAAGCACAACATTGTTATCTTCATGTGGATTCCTGGAGGGACCAGGAGTTGGTGCCTGTTCTATTGGTTTGAGTGCTTGATTTTCTAATTCAATTGTGAGACGGCTTTGGCCTACCCAAGCCTGAAGAAGTCCACTTCTTAGGTTGAGGTTGACTGCGTGATCATAGATCCAGTCTTGGCCTAAGACAAGAGGTTCGGTCAGATCCTCGTCTTCACACACTAGCACTTTTGCTGGCATGAGGACCTCTTGTATGTAGAGGGGAAGATCCACCTCTCCCATGCAAGGGGTTTCAACACCTCCTAATCCTATCAGATATGCTTCTAGGGGTTTTACCTCCAATTGCAGCTGCTGGCAATAAGAAAGCCGAACTGCACTTGTGGCTGCTCCTGAATCAATTAATGCTCTCACGCTTGTGCTGCGGTCTCTTTGTCCTATTTCTAGGGTCACAAAAGGTCGTCGGTCCACTATCTTATGGGTACGTTCACCTACAGTCTCACACATGGCCATGTGATAGCCTGGAGACTCTTGAGTGTCAGTCATAGACTGATCCCTCCCTTGTCTCCTCAACTTCATTCGTCTGATACGCTCTAAGGCCTCTGCCTGTGCTTCTTCTCAAATTCGTTTTTCCTCCTCTTTACGTTGCTTAGCAGTATTGAGTCGGCTTAGCATTTCCTCCGTGAGGGGTTCCTGATAAAGCTTGACTCTGCATCCGCTAATATAGTTTGGGAGGACATCCCCCTCTAAAGTGGCTAGTTGTACTGCTCCACTCGTGGAGATCCTATTAATGATCATAGGTCCGTAGCCTCTCTTTTCTAGCTTTCTTGCGTGTTGTTTCAATGTGTAGACTAAAACTAGATCTCCTGCTTTCAAGCCCTTATCCTTCACATGGGCATCAAAGTATGCCTTTTGCCGTTTCTTTGCAGCATAGATGCCTGCTGCTGCTCGTAGCCTCGTCTCACCTAAACGCTCTAGATCCAAGATCCTAGAGGACAACTCATGTCCATTCCACTCATGCTCTTGTGCTACTCTTAAAGCTGGGATTAGGAAATCTAGTGGTAGCACCGCATTCTGTCCGAAGACCATCTGAAATGGGGTGGCATTGAGTACCGTTTTGTAGGCAACTCGGTATGCCCAAACAGCATGATGAAGTTGTTTGTCCCAATCAGAGCGTTTATTATTTACAAGTTTCGTCAATACGTTACACAGGATCTTATTCGTGCTCTCGGCTTGTCCGTTAGCTTGTGGGTGATAGGGTGCAGACTTCTTATGTGTCACCATGAATTCTTGAAGGAGATTTTCAATGACCTCATTCAGGAAGTGCGTACCTCTATCACTAACCAACTCTATTGGTAACCCATATCTAGTGAACACATTTTCGAATAAGAACTTAGCCGTCGTTTGAGCATCATTCTTTGTCGTGGCTTTTACTTCCACCCACTTTGTGAGGTAATCTGTGGCTACAATAATGTATTCTGCATGGGAGTTTCTAGCTGGGGGGTTGATGGGACCTACAAAGTCTATACCCCACTTTGAAAATGCACGTCCTCCCATCATTGGCCTTAAAGGCATTTCATCTTTTCTTATCGGATATTGGGCACGTTGGCATGTGTCACAACTCTTCACATAAGTATGTGCATCCCTATGAAGAGTGGGCCACCAAAGTCCTGAGAATAGAATGGTCTTAATTACTCTGTCAGGCCCAAAGTGTCCACCTGCAGCACCGCTGTGTGCAGTTTCTAAGACTTTCAAATAGTCTGATTCATGAATGCACAGTCTTAGGTAACCATCCTTGCCTCTTCGATATAGGTTGTCTCCTACTAAGGCATAGTCTTGAGCCTCTTGCTCCATGCTCCGTTTTCTTGCAAGACTAGCCTGATTGGGTAATGTTCTCGATCTCATGAACTCGACCAATGAGCACTCCAATCTGGGATTAATGACACGTGATAAAGAGTGGCATGTTCCACTGGGGGTCTCTTCTGGCACACTGGACAATTGTGGATCCACTCTTGTATTTCTTTGTCCATGCTAGGCCAATACACTCCTAAACGTTTTAGATTCTGCAATGTTCGTTGTTTAGGGTAGTGATTTCCTAGCAGTCCCTCATGGGCTTGTTGCAACCAACTAGCATGTTCATCATCCTCGACACAACAAGCTAATACGCCCTCGGTATCTTGCTTGTACATACTTCCGGCCAATATTTGATACTTTAGTGATTTTACAATTTCCTCTTTGCTTGTTTTAACATTTTTATTTGCAGGCCCGAAGGTTAGGACTGGTACCAACTTATTTGCCCATTTAGGAACAACTTCTAAATTGAATAGATAAGCATCGGGCAATTCATCAGACACTCCTTGCGGTGGCTCTCCGGAAGTGATGCGAGAAAGATGGTCTGCCCTAAGATGGGTTCTACCTTTCCTGACAACAACTTCAAAGTCGTATTCCATTAGTAAGAGGAACCATCTTACTAAGCGGCCTGTATTGCAAGGTTTATTGACCAAATATAGTAAAGCTTGATGATCAGTGAAAAACTTGAATTTATTGGCCAATAGATAGTGTCTAAACTTCTTCACAGCATATACCATACCTAAGCCTTCTCTTTCCGTTGTGGTATAATTTTGTTCGGCTGCATTTAATTGCCTACTAGCATATGCTATCGGCAAATCCAGGTTTCCCTCACCTGTGGGTTGTGCTAGTACACATCCTATTGCATGATTGGAGGCATCTACATGGACATGGAAGGGTTTGCTCCAATCCGGAGTAGTCAATATTGGTGCTGTGCACAAACGTCTCTTCAGCTCGTTGAAGGAAGTCTCGCATTCCTCGTTCCACTCAAAATTTGTTAACAACCCATAAAGAGGTTTAGCTATGATGGCATACATGTGGATAAACCTACGGTAATATCCACAATGGCCCATAAAGGCTTGTACCTCTTTAACATTCCTTGGTCTGGGCAACTCTGCTATTGCTCTTACTTTGTCTTCATCTGTTGAAATTCCATTCTTAGAAACAATGTGACCTAAGATCTTACCTTGTCATACCATGAACACACACTTCTCTGGATTCAGACACACTCGATAATCTCTACACTTGTTGAAGATTTGTCTGAGCTCAGGGATGTGGTAACTTCTTTCTTGGGAATGAGCGCATAAATCATCCACATATTCTTCTAAGTTCTTCCGCAAGAACTCTTTGAAGACATGACACATGAGTCTTTGGAATGTTGCAGGTGCATTGGTGAGCCCAAATGGCATCACACGAAATGCAAAGATTCCCCATTCTGTGGCAAAGGCCGTTTTGTGTTGATCTTCGGGGGCAATG
The DNA here is from genome assembly GCA_020310875.1 of Ceratopteris richardii. Taxonomy (NCBI): domain Eukaryota; kingdom Viridiplantae; phylum Streptophyta; class Polypodiopsida; order Polypodiales; family Pteridaceae; genus Ceratopteris; species Ceratopteris richardii. The sequence goes on along the minus strand of CM035434.1, from coordinate 30,238,414 downwards.
GCTACTTGGTTGTAACCTGAAAATCCATCAAGGAAGCTATAAACTTCCTTGCCTGCCACACGCTCCAAAAGATGTTCGGTGATTGGAAGTGGATAACTATCTCTGATCGTCGCGGCATTAACTTTTTTAAGGTTAATGCACACTCGCAATTTCCCATTCTTCTTGGGCACCACTACAATGGGGGACACCCATTCAGTGTGCTCAATCTCATAGATGAATCCAGCTTCAATCAGCCTGTCAATTTCCTCCTTTATTTTGGCTGCATAATTGTCATTATATGTGTAGGGCTTTTGTTTGGTGGGCTTGGCATCAGCGGTCATCGGAATCGTATGACAGCAAATCTGTGGATCTACTCCTTTCAAGTCTCTATAGTGCCATGCGAACACATCCCTATATTCCCTTAATAGAGCTACCAGCTCTAATTCTTCTTTTGCACTTAGGTCGTCTCCTATGTACGTACATCGCTCTTCGTTCCCTTCAATGGTCACTACAATTTTTTTGGTCTTTTCTTTATTGTCATATGCTTCTCCTATAATGGCCTCTCTCTTAGGCATTCGTACCAAAATTTTTCGGTCTTCCACTTCATATTTCTTGAAATTTTCTGGTACTTCAAACAATGATTCTTCCTCTTCTTGTTTCACTGCTTTCCTTTTCTTTTTCTTTTGACCTCCTTCACTTCCTTTCTTTGAATTTATCGTTTTAATACTCGCAAGGGGTTCTTCTTCTTTTTGGGTTAACACTCCTATGTCTTCTAAGTAGTGTTCCTCTGAGTCAAAGTAAGTATCCATCACAATGGATTCTAGATCATCGTCATTCTCTTCTCCTTCTATGAACTCACTAGGATCACACTCTTCCAACAAGGGCTGACACATGAACACTGAAATATCATAACCCTCCTCATCACAATGGGGTGTCCATTGTTCCTCATTGACTGCAATGTCCATGGTAGCTAAGATTTCTGCCCAACCATGAGGCTCAAATTCCTCATCTGGAAATATCATCGGTGTATAGGCTGGGTCTTTTATTGGTCTATCTCCTGGGGGAGTTCCTTCTTCTCTCGCTTTTAGGCGCTTTTCCTCTTCCTCCGCGACCTTGCACATCCACAAGTGAGTATCTTCATGCAGCGAGGATGGTTCAGGTGAACTTCCTGAATGCACGGAGATAGAATCTTCTTTCGCTTTGTGGATAGGATTCCACTGTAGGGGTGGTACATCTCTGAAGGTGTAATCCTTCAGATTGACCTTGGTGGTGACCCCTAAGTGCTGTAAGTACAAGGAGTTGGTTCCCCAATCCTGTACTATTTGCAATTGTCGTAGGAAAGGTCTTCCTAGGATCATCTCGTAAACATTATTCTTCTCAAAGTCACATATAGCAAATGTATGTTCAAACTCTACACCACAAGTGGTTAGAGTTATCCCTTCAAGCAATCCGAGAGGTCTTTCAAAATGACCATCTGCCATTTGAAGTTTCATTCTCGTTGGTCTTAAGGTGGGTTTGCCCCATCGCTTCCACAAGGAGGTGGTCGCAATAGCAACACCAGCACCCGAATCCACAATTGCTTTGGTTGTGTAACCTTGATAGGTGATCGGAAGATAAGTGTTACCTTCTTCACCTTCGCTCATGTCTCCTATCTTGTCGAGAGGTATCTCTGGTACTTTTTGCTTAGAGCCTACTTTTGGTGTATTGGATTCAAGTTCTAGAACCTGATTCTTCACATGATTCCAGAGCTCCGGTTTTGCCTTGAGCAGCTCCTCTACAGTGAGATGACATTGAACCTTAGTGTTCTTCACAACATCAGTGTTCCTGGGAATCACTGAGTCTTCATTTCTCACCAATATTGTGGGAGCTCTGATCTGGAGAGATTCAGATTCCCACGGGCCTGTGAAATGAGGCAACTCTTGTAAAGAATTAGATTCAAAGTCTAATCTCTCATCCTCTTGTTGCTCTGTTTGATCTCCATAGATAGACGGAATGTCTTGGGGAAATTGATCATGAAGATCATCAATCTCAGGAATAGGAGGGGAATCACCCTTCTCCTTGGCCCATTTCTCTTCTTGTATTTCCCGCAAGAACTCTTGAGAGTACTGTTGAATTGAAGGAGGTATTCCAGCATCCGTGGAATTAGGAACATAAGCTCCCTTTGGTGGCGAGCTTCCTCTTTCAACAACTGGTTGAGCCTGTGGAGGTAAAGAAACTTGTGATTTGTTTACCAACTGCTCTAATCTTTCTAGTAAGCCTTGGAAATGCAAATCCGGCTTGACAGAGTTTGTCTGATTGAACTTTTGACTAGTCTCAAGTATAGCTTGAGCTTGTTCTACCATTTTCATGCACATTTTCATCCGTTCAATCTCTAAATCTGCTCTAGGGTAACTCTTGTCTAGGTTTGCAGCTGTTGGCCCTTCTTGAAGTCGAGACTGGTAGGCCTTGAACATCATGTCCAAGCCTTCAGGAGTGGGGTCAGCTAATACTGATCCTACTCGGGGTGGTGGGTGGGTTACGTGGGGTGTATTAGAGGGTGGAGAAATGGAGGGTGATGGGGATGGTAGTGGTGGAAGTGTGTGGGAGTGCGGTTGAGATGTGATCTCTGTGATTTTTGCCTTGGTTTCTCTCAAGCTTTCTTCAAGTTCGTTTATCTTTTTTGCCCATTGCCTCTTCATCCTTTCATGACTATCCTTCCAGGTTCTAGTCCTCTTTTTGGTTATGCTCTCTGTTTCACTCACCTCGGGGCTCTTTTCGGGACCAACACCTTGGTGTTGTTGAAGTGCCTGGGCTCTTGTGATCACCTGCACAGGTGCAGTGGAAGTCACACTCCCTGTGGAGTCTACGACTAACCCAACAACATTGATAGGAGTGATTTTAGGCATGTTATTAGGGTTCTTTGGGCAATCTCGTAGGAGATGCTCTTTCCCGCAGTCTTGACAGAAACCCTGAATGGTTACTGGTTGAGGTTGTGTAGGGGCAGGCAGTGGACAATCACGTATAAGGTGATGTCCCTGACATCTGAAGCATGGTCCTCTAGGAAATGGGGGTCGTACCTGCCTAGGTTGAGGTCTAGAGTTGGGGTTTGTGTACATGACATTAGCATACTCAGGTTCCCCACTATTTTCACTTGGGTCCTCATAATAGTATGACTCGTTATGCTCGGGTGACTGCATGTAGTAAGCCTGTGGGCTATCCATATGTGTGGAGTCAAAACTATGGTCACTTGGATCACTGTCTGATAGCAATGGGGTGACTGGGACTATGGCTCTATTCGGATTTTCTTCAGTAGATGCATATTTCACTGGGATCACATTGGTGGGAGCAGGGGGTTGCTGTACTAGGACTGGTTGAGGTCTCTGCTACCCTTGGTAAGGTGGTTGATAAGTTTGCTGTGGTCTGTTGTATTGTTGTAGTGGGTACTGATTCTGATATCTACCATGTTGTGGATATGGCTGAGGATAATTTTGCCTAACAGTTTGTTTGTTATATATGGGCAGTCTTGTGCAGTGTGGTTGGTGTACCTGCGCTCTATGGTGCAGTACTGGCTACTAGGATTTGCCTGGGGTTGGGCCATAATGGGACATACACTTGCCATATGGTCACCACCACAATTGTAGCACCGCTTAACTGGGGCAAATCTCGGAATTTGTTTGCTAGAGACACCTAGTTTTCGGGCTACCTTCTCTGCAAGTTCCTCGATGGATGTGGATTGACCAGATGTCAGGTTACTAGAGCTATCAGAATCCTTATAGATTTTTGATAGTTCTAAATCCTCACCTAGATTGTCCTCAATGTCTATGCACATGCGCATGCACTCTTCTATCGTTCTGGGGTCCTTCAGGTACACATATGACCTGAGCTTAGTGCTCAACAATCCATCTAGGAACAAGGCCACTTGTTTGGCTGGTGTGGGTAACTCCGGCATCGGGCATCTCTCCAGGTACTGTCTAAATCTTCTTCCAGCTAGTCTGACCGTCTCTTGAGGTGTTTGTTTGAAGCTGTGAATTAGTGAGGAGGTGTTATGCCTGATTCCACTCTTAGAAAACTCAACAATAAATGCCTCTAAGAGTTGGTCTATGTTTCTGAAATGCCTCTCATTTAGTGGTTGAAACCACGTAAGGGCGGTGTTCCTAAGAGTTAGACCGAAAGCATTATATTGTGTGAATAGGTCCTCTACCTGTTCAGCTTTCAATACTTGCCGAAATTCTGCCACATGGTCATAAGGGTCTCCCGTGCCATCGAAATAATTCTTCATGGACTTCACCAGTTGAGTTGGTCGCAGGGTCCTAGTGTGTTCTCTCGGCCTTGGCAAAGGAAAATCATCAATATTCCTTTGATTCCATGGGGTTCTATGTCTCTCAGGTTCCACTCTATTCCTTTCTGTTCCCGTTCTTTCTCTTCCCAGGGAGTTGGCAAAACTTACCTCAGGTTTGTCTCTACTTCTATCTCGTTGAGCTCCATGAGCTTGGGAGGTCCCAGCTCCTTGGTGACCAAAGGACACATTAGACCTTGGTTGGGGAAAAACAAATTCTCCCTTCCATGTGTAGGCATTTCTGCCATGCTCAGTGACCACGAAGATTCTCTCTGATGCATTGTCTAAGTAGGATACTTTGCCTGGGCTATCAGGGTCTTTAAACTCATAGATTGTGAGGGCACTCACTTCCTGGGGTTGAGCAGATTTGTATCTCCAAAAAGCCTCATCGGTTTCTCGGTTTAAAAGCAGATCTATGCTTTTATTATCCTGTGGAATCCACTCTGGAGTCATGATTCTGGTCAAGACAGATTTACCACGGGGAGTTCTTGGCTCTCTCTCTAAGTTCCCTTGCTCTATATCACCCATGTCGATCTCCGCAATCACATTTCCAAACTCATCAGTTCTATCAGGAAGAGTGGTGACTACATATATAGTTCCCTCTTTATCTAGGTATGCTCCATTCTCAAACTTGACTACCGGGTGGTCTAATCCATGGGGTTGATCGGGGTTCTTAATCTGGACCACCGATCTCCTCAGTCCGTCCTCGTAGATACGAGCACCTAGACGATTCGTCCTGATGTATTCCAGCTGAGTCTTGTATGGTCCTTCTGGCTTTTCTAGATAAGCCAACCCTGAACTACCTACTGGTCTCTCCATGTGATAGGACATCTCAGAATCACTTGTTTCTGATCTGGGAGTGTATGGGTAATCACTCAACTGTTGGGCCCAAGACCTGGCAGTGTGATTGACACTAGCTTCAGAAGATCTGAGGCTTTGTCTGTCTCGGCCTAAGTGTCTGCCTGATCTAAGGTTCATATGCCTGATTTATCTACCCCCTTGGACTCAAGCACACTCTCGTTGCAAGTTAATTTGCACCAATCACTTTGTTCTTTTGGGTTGAATATTATGTTTATGGTCTTGTCTGAAATCGCGTCGTCAGGAGTACTTAAGTGAATTTCCGCACTTGATAAGTGATCGATTCCCGTTTACCTTTTGTCCCTTAGGGTTTTCGCACTTAAGACCTATTTACTTCTTGCACTTGGTTGATTAATACTCTTGGATTTGATTCGTGCCTAACGTTGCCCTAATTAATTACCACACCTAAGTCGTACTTAGCCTAGGCTAGGAATTGACAAAGGAGGGTTGAGAGATCTTCCAACCTCAATTAGCTGGTTGAACAGACTGCTACAGAAGCCCAGGAAGCCTTCTCCCAAGCTTGGTACTCACCCTTGCTAGCTTGCTTTGGATTGCCTTGAGTGCACACAAAGTTCCTGCAAAGGTCACCCGTTAGTATAGCTCTATTGCCACAAGTAATTGAAAGACACACATCAATAATTTTAGTCCCCCTGGAGTAGTTCACTGTACCCCCTGAATCTGAGGACCACTTAGTTCCACCTAAAGGTCAACTTAAAAATGCATGTCCAACAAGACCAAAATCTCATCAATCGAAGTTCGTATGGTCAAGTTATGACCATTCAGGCACTAAAGGGTCAAAACAGGCTCTCAGGGTTCAGGAGATCCCTCTCTGGTTTCTAGGCCTTTAGCCCACTTCCAAGGTTCTAAAGTTATACCAAGGTGCCTAAAATTAAGCTCAACTACCCTTCAATTCACTCAAAATTAACCCTAACTTTTCATGCGTTAAAGGCCGTGTATCGCGATAGGTCGGGTCGAGGGTGTCGCGATAGGTGGGAAGTGTCGCGATAGCTCGTGAGGTATCGCGATAGGTCGCGAGGTGTCGCGATAGCTCGGGATATGGTGAATTTTTCTGTTCTGTCTAGTGATCCTGGGAGCTCTAGGCCTGCGCAGTGTCGTGGTGCACTCAGAATCGTAATTGGGTGAAATTTTCGGAGTGTCGCGATAGCTCGAGCTCAACGCCTCGGGGACTGTGCAGACAAATTCTGTACCTGCTGAGCTTGCTGGAGATGATGATGGAGCTGCCACCTGCAAGAAACATGCAAAAAACACACAAAGACAAGCACACACACTCGCTCTCTCTCAAACTCGCACACAACAAATGAGGGAATGATAAGGAAGAGGGAATATGTAGTGGAGAAGGAGGTGGAGGTGGAGATGGAGAAGGAGGTGAAGATGAAGATGGAGATGGAGAAAAATCAGAAATTTACCTACTACTTACCATTCCAACGCATCCTCTCTACGTCTTACCATCACACGCTCGTCCTCAAAGCTCGATCCCCGGCAACGGCGCCAACATTTGGTGTAGCTCAGTGATGAGTAGCACCTCCTTTAATGTCAATCCGGGAAGACGTGAGGATGGTATGAAGACCACGAGCAAGTGGAAGCACAAGTGCGTGAGTGAGAAGCACACAAGCATGCACACACATACACGCACACGCGCACACGCGGCAAGAACAAAGAGAGTAAGACAATGGAATCACTTCTATTGCAACCAAGTTCTCATACAAGCTCAAACTACATGAAGCTAGCCCAAAAATGAGCTCTCTAGCTCTATTTATAGTTTTTGACTAGCTTTGGCCCTGTCCAGACCTAGTGTCCGGCCTAGTTAAAAATTAGGTTCCAGGGCTTATTTGAGGGCTCAAACGAGATCTAAAAATTATGGAAATTGGCAGGCAACTACTTCTAAGGCTCCCCAAGCTCGAGGACTCCTCGGCTTGTACAAAATGGAGCTACAAAAAGGTGAAATGATATTTACAAGGGTTTTTAGTGATGAGAATCACTTAAAAATGATGTAAGGGTTTTGAAAAAAAAATGAAGGGTTGCCTTAGTGCTAGATCTGCATGTGTGTCCGTACTTGCTTCTTCCCGTATACTGTCAACAACCTCTCTCATTGAAATGTCCAAGTCTTTTATGCCAAAGATCCAATTCAGATACCTTCTGCTCTCCATATGTGAACATAGCATGTCCAACATTTCCTTGTACCTTCAATGTGAAGAGCCTTCCTTCTTTCTTTCCTGTAACAACCTGTTTATACCCTTGACTAGGGTCTTCAACATAGACTCCATCATTGGTGAATCTTACCTCATATCCTTTTTCCACAATTTGACCTACACTGATCAAATTCTTTGGAATTGTGGGAACATAAAGAACCTTACTCAGAAGAGTGCTCCCATCTTTAGCCTTGACTGAACCAATTGACTTTACCTTATGCTTTGTATTATCACCTGTCTGAACTGTATGGTTAATTGCATTATGATCTAGATCAGTCATCAAAGCAATATTCCCACTTAAATGATTACTACATCCTGAATCAATATAGAACACTCTCATATCCTCATGTGAGGTTTCACATGTTGCATTCATAATGAGAGTCGAATCCTCCTTCTGATCTGATGCATAGTTGTAGTAGGTGTTATTATAGGATTGATTTTGGAAGCTTCTTCCTCCACCTCTTCCAAAAGAATTCCTACCACCTCTACCTCTGAAGTTTCCTCTTTGAAATCTACCACCTCTTGCTCTTTGATTAAAGTTCTGATAATTACCATTGTTCTGATTATTGTGCCAACAATCATGAGATAGATGATTGGTCTTACCACATATCCAACAAGCTCTTGCATTATCTTTGTTGTTTCTGCCTCTTCCTCTACTTCTGCCATTTCCTTTTCCTCTTATGAAATTTGCTTGGTTTGAAGTACCTTTTTCTTCACCTGATTGTTGCTTTCCTTTGTTAGCTTTCTTCTTGTCTTTAGAGTACATTGCATGACCTGCACTCTTATCAACATCTCCTTTGATATCATTCTCAAAAGTTAGCATATGACCTAACAATTGATTCAAATCAGGAGTGAAGTGATCTAATGAAAGTTCTGTAGACAAAATAAAAGGCTTCCACTTCTCATCTCCTCTTAGCCCTGTGAGAATTTGTCTTACCAATTTATCTTCTTCAATATCTTCATCCACTGCACCTAAAGAATCTGCAATGTCCTTTATCTTTGTCACATAATCAGAGATTGATTGTGAGGCCTTCTTATTGAAAGTAGTAAATTCTGCCCATAGTGAAGCCTTCCTTGATTTGGTTGTGTTTTGGAAATGCTCTTCCAAAGCATTCCAAATGTCACATGCACTTTCAAATCCTCTAATGTGAGGAAGCAAATAGTCATTGACTGCCATGTAGATTATGCTCCTTGCTTGAGCATCCTTCTTCATCCAATTCTTTAAATCTGAGAATTCTTCCCTAGTTGGAACACTAGGATCTCTGAACTGAGGCTTCTCTTCTTCACCTGTAATATATGCTATCAAATCTTTGCTCATCAGATGAGCTTCCATTCTCATAGACCAAGCTGGATAGTTCTCTCTATCCAACTTTTCAATTTGGAGACTATCTTCCATCCTTGCTTCACCTGTAGTCTCAAAGCTTTAGCCTTTACAAGAAATAAATGTACCTTAACTTCGAGTGTTGCTTATTCTGATCCTTTTGATAATCTTTGCGTGTCTCCCTTCAATCTTTCTTCAACACTTTATCCCTCTGAACCTTCGAGATGTAGAATTTGTATATCTGCAGCAGTCGGAGTCTTCCTTTCCTTAATTTTGACACAACCTGCTCTGATACCACTGATGGAGAGTGTTAATCTCCAAAACAACAAGCTATCCTTGGTATTAGACCACCTCTAGACCAAGAATAACTTTAGACTCCATAGATTTTTGGAAATCCACTATCACATTACCAAGAAATTGATTAATTGTGAAGAAATCACTTCTCTGAAAAGTCTGCTGCAGATTAATCACTCATTGACTAATCATTCATGTAAAGTTTTTTATAAAACTTTGTATGATGTATTGCATGGAGTTTGCGCAGCTCCTCCAACTTGAATTTCTCAAAATGATTGAGTATAATCTGAGAATTGACTCAAACAACTTACCTGTGTCTGAAACTTCCTCTCTGCAATAGCGACTTTAACACCTGCAACTTCTTAGCAATGATTCTCCCAAACTATATCCCGTTTGGTAAAATGCTTTTAGCCATAAATGGCTTATCTCTCAACTTAAATTTTAAGCTATCACTTGTGTAAAACTTTACACTGTGTGGTGAGAACTGATCATTTCTTTGATCACGAAATCTGCGCCTATTTCAGAAGACACTTAGAACATTTCACATATGAATGTTCCTATGCAAAATTCTCTCAGCCTGATTACAATTGGACTCTCAAATTCTAGCCATAGATTGATTAACTATGGACTTAGATATGTTCAGAAGGATTTCTCAAAAGATTAACTACAGAAGTAGAAGACATCAAAACATCGGGCGCAAGATTTTCTTCGATTACTCAGAAAAATTACAACTACATTGAGGAAGTAACTCAACTAACTTTTCATGTGTCCAATGACACTTTCTACATCTGATTTCTCTCTTCCTATTCTCTATTCTATATGCCCCAACTTTTTCCAAAACATTTATAGGCAAATATGTACAAACTTATGACTAATCAAAAGTGTGAGTCACCTATATCTGAACTAATGTACATATGTGTACATAGCTTTGAATTTCTGAGCATGTCCTTCCTTCAAACTTCTGAATTTGTTCTCTTCTTAATTTCTTGACTTCATTTCTTCATAAACCTTCAATTGATGATTGATATGCACCAAAAATCAAGAGATGAATACATTTCCCTTCCTACAACCTAATCAAGCACACTGTCTAAAAGCAATAAGGGAAAAGGATCCAGTATAGTAGTGGCATTTAATTTCCTATTATCAACATAGATCCGTAACTTCTTATTTTGCTTCGGAACCATAACTATGGGTGATACCCATTCCGGATTTTCAATGGGGACAATGTATCCCACTTTTATCAATCGATCCAGTTTGTGTTTGACCTACTCTGCAAATTTGGGGTTCATTTTGTACCACTGTTGCATGACTGGGGTGTCATCTGGCTTAAGCAATACGCGATGATGATAAAGCTTCAGATCAAGGCCTTTGATATCCGCATATGTCCATGAAAAGACATCTTTGTATTGCTGCAATAAAGCTTTGAGTGCCATCCGACAAATTTAGACTGTCTTTGGCTCTTACATAGTTCCCAACTTGATCACTTCCAAAGAATCTTCTTCTACTCATATCTTTCCACTCTCCATGGGATATTTTATCACTCGGTCGACACTATATTCGTCTGTAGTTCAAAAGATTCTATACAAATTGCGACCACCATACTATCCCAACTTGAGCTCATAACTGAATTCACATCAACCACACCAAAAGAGAGAAAATCCCTATTCGCTTCTAGAAACTGTTGTTCTTCATCATCTTCAAGCCCATCTAGCATATGCAGATTAATACTGGTTTATGCTCAGGAAGGCAATGTTGCTCTTCCTCTAATGGAACAGGAAACTTTGCATGCCCTCTTCGGAAGATAATTGTCTTTTTGTCCCAATTCTGGTGAACTTTAGCATTTCATAACCATGGACAGCCCAATAACAAGTTATAATCAAGTTTTTCCCCCTTCACTTCTAGCACAACAAATATAATGTTGAATAGAACCTAAAAAATACAAATAGGGATGTCCTTAACTAGCCCCACTGGCTATACCTCTGATTGGTCTGCCATCCGAACAAGAGGTGGGGCAATTCTATTCTAGCCCATTCACTTACATGTGGTGGTAGACGTGCTATTGATACTAGACCCTCCATCAATCAAAACCTTTGGAATGGCTTTATTTTTGTACTACACTGTAATCATAGGAACCATATAATCCACTATCCTGTCAGGCACCACTTACCATTGACACCGAGAGCTCTAGACTCAAAGGTGAATAATTTTCCTATAACTATCTTAATAATTGCTTTTTAGAAAGCTGGGAATAACTCCAGTAAAGACCCAATGATATTTTGATATGTGAATCCTGTAAGAACTCACAATACCCATTATCCACTGATGTTCCAAGGTCTGTATCCCCTTGTTTCTGTTCCCTTCGAACTTGCTGATTCCGAAATATGCTAGTAGTCTCTTGATTCGTAGGCAGAGCCTACAACACTTTGGATACGGTTGAATCTATTGATATTCCAGCATTCTTCTTTGACTCTTAAATAATTTCCTCAGGTGTCTTACACACTGTGCTATGTCACTTCTTTCTAGAAGGTTTTATTGGAGCTAACAGAGGCTCTACATAGTGTAGTGGATACTTCGTAGCCATTCTTGCTTTCTTAAGTGTGTGCTTTTGCTCCACAGGTGCAAGATAATCCAATTTCTGTCCACTTGGATACTCTTTCTGGGACCTAGGAACCACTGACGCTGAGGGCTCTAAATATTCTAATGGAACAGGAAACTTTGCATGCCCTCTTCGGAAGGTAATTGTCTTTTTGTCCCAATTCTGGTGAACTTTAGCATTTCATAACCATGGACAGCCCAATAACAAGTTATAATCAAATTTTTCCCCCTTCACTTCTAGCACAACAAATATAATGTTGAATAGAACCTACAAAATACAAATAGCGATGTCCTTAACTAGCCCCACTGGCTGTACCTCTGATTGGTCTGCCATCCGAACAAAGAAGGGAGGTGGGGCAATTCTATTCTAGCCCATTCGCTTACATGTGGTGGTAGACGTGCTATTGATACTAGACCCTCCATCAATCAAAACCTTTGGAATGGCTTTATTTTTGTACTACACTGTAATCATAGGAACCATATAATCCACTATCCTGTCAGGCACCACTTACCATTGACACCGAGAGCTCTAGAATCGAAGGTGAATAATTTTCCTATAACTATCTTAATAATTGCTTTTCAGAAAGCTGGGAATAACTCCAGTAAAGACCCAATGATATTTTGATATGTGAATCCTGTAAGAACTCACAATACCCATTATCCACTGATGTTCCAAGGTCTGTATCCCCTTGTTTCTGTTCCCTTCGAACTTGCTGATTCCGAAATATGCTAGTAGTCTCTTGATTCGTAGGCAGAGCCTACAACACTTTGGATACGGTTGAATCTATTGATAGTCCAGCATTCTTCTTTGAATCTTGAATAATTTCCTCAGGTGTCTTACACACTGTGCTATGTCACTTCTTTCTAGAAGGTTTCATTGGAGCTAACAGAGGTTCTACATAGTGCGGTGGATACTTCGTAGCCATTCTTGCTTTCTTAAGTGTGTGCTTTTGCTCCACATGTGCAAGATAATCCAATTTTTGTCCACTTGGATACTCTTTCTGGGACCTAGTAACCACTGACGCTGAGGGCTCTAAATATTCTAAGGTCACCATGTTAGCCATGGGTGCCTTAAGCTTAGCTTCTTGTTTTCACTGATCATACTCCTTGGCCTCCTCACATTCCCATCATCTATGACCATATTGTAAACAGAACTGGCAACGAATTGGTTGACTACCCAAATCGCATATCACCTTCTCTACCTCATTTCCCTCATTCCACTTGTGAGAGAGAGCGAGAGAGCAATATTGTGTGCCTTGTGTTTGCATGTTTGTTGAGTTTCTTGCAGGTTCCAGCAGCATCATCCCCTCCAGCACGTTGCGCAGGTATGGAAATGTGCAGAACTGTCTCGTTGTCGCCAGCTTCTTTCGATCGCGATTGACAGAAATTTTCATCTTTTGGTAAAATTAAGTGTACCACAGTAGACTAGAGACCTTGCACATCACAAATCCACAAAAATTTCTGGAAAATTTGCATTTTTTCAGTCCATCGCGATTGATAGCCAGTTAATCGCGATTGACATAGTCCATCGCGACGGTCCATCGCGATTGACAGACAAATCGCGATTGACACCCCATTTCGCCGAGATTCTTGTCCATCGCGACATATAGAGCCCCGATTGACACAAATTCACAAAAAACCCCGAAAATTTCAGTCCATCGCGATTGACACCAGTCCATCGCGATTGACACCAGTCCATCGCGATTGACACCAGTCCATCGCGATTAACACCAGTCCATCGTGATTGACACCAGTCCATTGCGATTGACACCAGTCCATCGCGATTGACACCTGTCCATCGCGATTGACAGCCCAGTCGATCGCGATTGACAGCCATTTTCGGCTAAATTTTTAGGGTTTTTTAAATTGAAGATTTTGGCTAATTTTGGACATGGATAATGGACTCTAGAGCACATAAGGAGGCTATAGGCAAATAACCCGAGGAAAACTTGTTGCCCTGTTGGCCTGTTTGAACCCTGTTTTAATCCCTGAAGCCTGAACTGACATAACTTCCTCATACGAAATCCGTTTGCTGTGATTCTTGTTTTGTTGGAAAGCTCGTGAGGAATAAAACCAAAACTTCCACTGGTTATGTGAAAATTAATATCAGGATTATTAGATAGGGTATTTTGAAGTTGACCATACCCCGAGGTAGGAAAACTGAGGGATCCTTGGGATTGTTTTCCATAAAGGCAAAGGATAATTTGGTCTGTGAGTTACATGCATAAAAGTGGTCTATTGTGTCAGTTGAATCTAAGTCTTGAGCTAACCGTGGGACTTTTACAGGTCCAGTAAGAGCACTTGAGGGCATTCTAAGCAAGAGTAAGTGCAAGCTTGGGAACACTCTTCCTGGGCACTCAAGGGCAACCAAGAAGGAAACAAAAGGTTGGAAATTCTCAACTCCCTTTGTCAGTTCCTAGCTTAGGCTAAGAACGACTAGTGATAGGAGTAAGCCAGGGCAGCGATAGGCATTTATCAAGTTGAAGACTACCTAAATGCTCAAGTTCAAGCTAACGACATAATCTTTGTACGGTCGAGAACTCTAAAGGAAAAGAACTTAACGTGGAACGATCAACTTCAAGTGCGAAAATTTAACTCAAATATTCCTGACAACGTGATTTTTGACAAGAGCATAAACACGGTAACCACTAAAAAGAATCAAGTAACTGATACAAAAGAACTCAGCAACGAGGTTGTACTTGGGCAAATTTGGGCTATTCAATTAGGCTTATGAACCTTAGATCAGGGCGACATCTAGGGAGAGATAGACAAAGTCTTAGGTCTTCAGAGGCTAGTGTCAACCACACTACTAGGTCTTGGGCCTAGCAGTTGAGCCACCACTCATACTACCCTAGCTCTGAGACTAGTGATCAGAGATGTCTCAAGGCATGGACAGACCTATGGGAAGTTCAGGAGTGCCATACTTGCACAGGGTAGAAGGCCCGTACAAGACGCAGCTGAAATACCTTAGGACCAATCGATTAGGTGCTAGCATCTATGAGGACGGTCTAGGAAGATCCGTGGTCCAGATTAAAAACCCTGACCAATCCATAGGACTAGAACGCCCAGCTGTCAAGTTCGAAAACGGAGCGTACTTAGACAAGGAAGGGACAATATATGTAGTCACCAGTCATCCAGATAGGACTGATGAATTTGGGAATGAGATCCCAGGTACGGACTTAGGTGACCTAGAGCAAGGAAACATGGGTGAAGAACCGAGGACCCCCCGAGGCAAATCTGTTCTCACTAGGATTATCACACCAGAGTGGATTCCCCAAGATAATAAGAGCATAGATCTGCTTCTGAACCGAGAAACTGACGAAGCCTTTTGGAGGTATAAATCTGATCGGCCAATTGATATAGGAACAACCATGATCTATGAGTTTAAGGATCTTGATAGCCCAGGCAGAGTGACCTACTTAGATCACGCTTCAGAGAGGATCTTTGTGGTGACAGAAAATGATAGGCATGCTTACACTTGGAAAGGTGAAATTATTTTCCCCCAACCAAGATCAAATGTGTCCTATGGTCACCCTGGAGCGGGAACATCCCAAGCTCATGGAACTCAAAGAGACAGAAGTAGAGATAGGCCAGAAGTAAGCTTTGCTAACCCAGGGGGCAGAGAAAGAACGAGGATGGAAACAAATAGAGTAGAGCCTGAGGTACATAGAGCCCCAAGAAATCAAAGGAATATGGAAGACTTCCCTATACCACGACCTAGAGAACACACCAGGATTTTGAGACCAACTCAGTTAGTCAAGTCCATGAAAAATTACTTTGATGGCACAGGAGACCCATACGATCATGTGGCAGAGTTTAGGCAAGTCTTGAGAGCAGAACAAGTGGAGGACCTATTCACACAATATAATGCCTTTGGTCTAACCCTTAGGAACACAACCCTTATGTGGTTCCAACCATTGAATGAGAGGCAGTTCAGGAGCATAGACCAACTCCTAGAGGCATTCATTATCGAATTCTCTAAAAGTGGCATAAGACATAACACTTCCTCGCCGATTCACAGCTTCAAGCAAACCCCTCAAGAGACCGTGAGACTTGCTGGAAGAAGATTTAGGCAATACTTGGAGAGATGCCCTGTCCCTGAGCTACCCACGCCAGCTAAGCAAGTGGCTTTATTCTTGGATGGATTGCTAAGTACCAAATTGAGGTCATATGTGTATCTGAAGGACCCTAGGACTATAGAAGAGTGTGTACGCATGTGCATTGACATCGAGGATAACCTAGGGGAGGAGCTAGAGCTTTCCAAAATCTACAAAGAATTAGATAGTGCCTCTAGCCTCTCTTCCTCGCAATCCACATCAATTGAGGAATTAGCAGAGAAAGTAGCTCAGAAACTAGGTGTCTCTAGCAAACAAATCCCAAGGTTTGCCCCTGTGAAAAGATGCTATACTTGTGGAGGCGACCATATGGCGAATGTCTGTCCCATTATGGCTCAACCCCAAGTTAATCCTAGTAGCCAGTACTGCACCATAGAACGAAGGTACACCAATCACACCGCGCAAGATTGCCCCTACAATAAGCAAACCGTTAGACAGACGTACCCACAACCATACCCTCAACAAGGAAGATACCAGAACCAGTACCCACAGCAGTATGCGAGACCTCAACAAACCTACCAACCCTACCAAAACCAACAAAGGCCTCAGCCTGTGCTAGCACAACAACCCCCTGCTCCAGCTAATGTGATTCCGGTAAAGTATGCTGCTGCAGAAGAAAACCTGAATAGAGCTATAGTCCCCGTAACACCATTGCTTTCAAAAAGTGATCCCAGTGACCATAGCTTCGATTCGACACATGTTGATAGTCCCCAGGCTTACTACATGCAATCTCCTGAACATGGTGAGTCCTATTATAGTGAAGAGCCAAACGAACCTAGTTGGGAGTCAGATTACACAAACGTCATGTACACAAACCCCAACCCTAGACCTCAACTTAGGCAAGTAAGAACCCCATTCCCTAGAGGACCATGCTACAGATGTCAGGGAGATCATCTCATTCGTGATTGCCCCTTGCCTCCACCTACACAACCCCAATCAGTTACGATCCAGGGCTTTTGCCAAGATTGTGGAAAGGAGCACCTCTTACGAGATTGTCCAAAGAATCCCAGCAATATGCCAAAAATCACTCCTATCAACGTTATTGGGTTAGTTGTAGACTCCACAGGGAGTGTGACTTCCACTGCACGAGTACAAGTAATCACTAGAGCCCAAGCCTTGCAACAGAACCAAAGCGTAGGCCAGGAAAAGAGCCCAGATGTTAGTGAAAGGGAGAGCATGACAAAGAAGAGGACTAGAGCTTGGAGAGATAGTCATGAAAGAATGAAAAGACAATGGGCAAAAAAGATGAGTGAACTCGAGGAAAGCCTCAGAGAAACAAAGGCCAGGATAACTGAACTCACATCTCAAACTCCCTCACCACCACCATTCCCGTCTCCATCCGACCCGCCACCTTCCAACCCACCTCACACAATTCCACCACCCCCAAGAGAAGGATCAGTCCTAGCATATCCCACTCCCGAGGACCTTAATATGATGCTTAAAGCATATCAGGCCAGAATTCAAGAAGGGCCAACCGTAACCGATCATGAAAAATGTTACCCTAGAGCAGAACTAGAGCTAGAACGAACCAAAATTTGCGCGAAGATGGTGGAATTGGCTCAGACCATGTTTGAAGCCAGTCGCCTATTTAACGTCTCTAGTTCAGCAAAGACACTGCACTTTGATGGACTGCTAGAAAGAATAGAGAAGCTGATTGCACAATTAGAAAAGGAACCCGCCTCTCAACATAAGGACAAGGCAAGTGAAGGAGCAAGTCTTCTTGCCCGGGAAGCCTATGTGCCTGAAGCCTATGTGCCTAACTCTACGGAGCCAGACACATCATCTTCTATGAATCGATTCACACCAGAATTCCTACGAGAGATTCAAGAAGACAAATGGGCTAAGGAAAGTGAAGTCCCTCCTCCCATTGAACTTGTGGATGATGCACATGACCAATTCCCACAAGACATCCCCTCCATTTAT
The DNA here is from genome assembly GCA_020310875.1 of Ceratopteris richardii. Taxonomy (NCBI): domain Eukaryota; kingdom Viridiplantae; phylum Streptophyta; class Polypodiopsida; order Polypodiales; family Pteridaceae; genus Ceratopteris; species Ceratopteris richardii. The sequence continues at coordinate 30,220,804 of CM035434.1, read as the reverse complement.
GAGGAGCAGGAGAGCACCCAGTCTCAGGAAAGACTAGACTTTGAGTCTAATTCTTTACAAGAATTACCCCACTTCACAGGCCCATGGGAAGCTAAGTCTACTTGTATGAGAGCACCCACGGTCATGGTAAGAAACGAAGACTCGATCATACCTAGGAACACAGAGGTAGTGAAAAACACTAAAGTACAGTGCAACCTCACCTTAGAAGAGCTACTCAAAGTAAGGCCAGAGCTATGGAAACATGTAGCCAAACAAGTACCAGAGATAGAAAAACCTCGTTCCCAGGTAGGATCTCAGAGAACAGTGCCAGAAATACCCTTGGACAAGATAGGAGACATGAGTGAGGGCGAAGAGGGAAACACATAACTTCCTATCACTCATCAAGGATACACCACCAAGGCCATTCTAGATTCAGGCGCAGGTGTTGCAATTGCTACCACTTCTCTATGGAAGCGCTGGGGCAAGCCAGCACTCAGGCCCACAAGGATGAAATTGCAAATGGCCGATGGTCACATAGAGAGACCCCTAGGGCTGTTAGAAGGAATAACTCTCACCACCTGTGGTGTTGAGTTCGAGCACACATTTGCTATATGCGATTTTAGCAAAAATCTTGCCTATGAGATGATTTTGGGAAGACCCTTTATGCGACAGTTGCAAGTGGTACAGGATTGGGGAACCAATTCTTTGTACCTACAACACTTAGGTGTTACGAACAAAGTGAATCTCAAAGATTACTCTCATAGAGATGTCCCTCCTATCCAATGGAATCCCATCCATAGATCCAAAGATGATACAGAATCGGTGCATTCCATAGGGTCAGGATCCTCATGGATGCATGAAGACACCCACTTATGGATGTGCAAAGTAGCAGTAGAAGAAGAGAAGAGAGAAGAAGCCAGAGAGATAGGTGCAAAAGAAACACATAGATCAATTCAAGACAAGTTTTTCCTGACAAAGAATTTGAACCCCACGGCTGGGCAGAAATCCTAGCAACAATGGATGTAGCCATCAATGAAGAACAATGGACACCTCACTGTGATGAAGATGGCTATGACATTTCAGTCTTCTCCATAGAGCCAATCATGGGAGAGGTAGTTCTAGAAGAATGCGAACCTAGCCCTGATGCATTTGAAGATGCGAGCGACTCCGATCTAGAGTCAATCATTATGGATCCACCTTTTGCATCAGATGAAGAATATTTCTATGAAGTAGAATTTCAACCCCAAAGGCACGGAGAGCTTACAAATGATGTAAGGCTAGCCACACATGTGACCCCGAAGGAAGAAGGGAAGAAAAGAAAGAAGAGAGCAGTCACACCAAAAGAGGAAGAATCTTTGTTTGAGGTCCCGGAAAAATTTAAAAAGTATGAGATAGATGACAGAAGAGTCATGATCAGAATGCCTAAACGAGAGGCACAATCAAGAGAGGCCTATGATAACAAAGAAACCACAAAGAAAATTGTGGTAGCCATGGAAGAAGGAGAAGAGAGATGCACGTACATAGGCCATGACCTGACAGAAGAGGAAGAACAAGAGCTAATAGCCTTGCTAAGAGAATACAGAGATGTATTCGCTTGGAGTTACAAGGATTCGAAGGGGGTTGATCCAGACATATGCTCACACACTATCCCCATGACCTCAGATGCCAAACCCTCTAAGCAAAAGCCATATACATATAATGATAATTATGCTGCCAAGATCAAAGAGGAGATAGATAGACTGGTTGAAGCTGGATTCATCTATGAAATTGAGCACACTGAGTGGGTATCCCCCATCGTAGTGGTGCCCAAGAAGAATGGAAAGCTGCGTGTATGCATTAACTTGAAGAAGGTTAATGCAGCCACAATTCGAGATAACTATCCGCTTCCTATCACAAAGCATCTCTTAGAAAGAGTAGCAAGCAAGGAAGTGTACAGCTTCCTCGATGGATTTTCGGGCTACAATCAAGTATCCATAGCTCCAGAAGATCAGCATAAGACAGCTTTTGCCACAGAGTGGGGTATATTTGCCTTTCGTGTAATGCCATTTGGGCTTACCAATGCTCCTGCAACCTTCCAGAGACTAATGTGCCATGTATTTAAAGAGTTCCTGAGGAAGAACTAAGAATTCTATGTTGATGATCTTTGTGCTCATTCCAACATTAGGCAAACCCATATTCCCGAACTCAGACAAATCTTTGACAAATGTAGAGAATATCAAGTCTGCCTGAACCCAGAAAAGTGCGTCTTTATGGTCAGGCAAGGCAAGATTCTAGGACACATAGTGTCAAAGAATGGCATATCCACTGATGAAGAGAAAGTGAGAGCCATAGCAGAGCTACCTAGGCCAAGGAATGTCAAGGAAGTACAAGCTTTCATGGGGCATTGTGGTTACTACCGCCGGTTCATTCACATGTATGTTGTCATTGCAAAACCCATGTACGGAGTTCTGACTAACTTTGAGTGGACTGATGAATGTGAGAATTCCTTCCAAAAGCTTAAACGAAGATTATGTTCAGCACCAATCTTGACCACACCAGATTGGAACAAGCCATTCCATGTTCATGTGGATGCATCCAATTACACTATTGGATGTGTACTCGCACAACCTACTGGTGAAGGTAATATGGATCTCCCAATTGCCTATGCCAGTAGACAATTCAATGCAGCTGAACAAAATTACACCACTACTGAGAGAGAAGGCTTAGGCATGGTATATGCAGTTAAGAAATTTAGACATTATTTGCTTGCAAACAAGTTTAAATTTTTTACTGACCACCAAGCATTGTTATATCTCGTGAACAAGCCATGCAATACAGGAAGATTAGTAAGATGGTTTCTCTTGCTAATGGAATATGAATTCGAGGTTGTAGTAAGGAAAGGGAAGACTCACTTGAGAGCGGATCATCTCTCTAGGCTCACATCTGGAGAAGCCCCACAAGGAGTGTCAGATGACCTTCCTGACGCTTACTTGTTTAATTTGGAAGTTGTACCGCAGTGGGCTAAGCCATTGGTACCAGTATTGACATACGGGCCTAACCATCCAGTAATAAACATGCAGGATAGAGAGGTAGTAAAAGCCCAAAAGTATCACATCATGGCAGGAAGTATGTACAAGCACACGGATCAAGGGATCTTGGCCTGTTGTGTGGAAGAGGATGAGTACGCTAAATGGTTGCAATTAGCACATGTAGGTGCATTAGAGCAACACCACTCAAAGCAACGAACCCTACAAACACTAAGGAGACTCGGAGTGCATTGGTCGACTATGGAAGCTGATGTCCAAAAGCTGTGCAAGGAATGCCCAATCTGCTGCACTAAACCACCTGTGGAACATGCCACTCTTTATCAAGTATCCATAGTGCCAGATTGGAGTGAACCATTAGTATCCTTCCTGAATACGAAAGCCTTCCCTCCAGACATGACTCTGGCTCGGAAAAGAAGTCTAGAACAAGAAGCCCAAGAATACTCACTCATTGGGGATAATTTTTACAAGCGTGGTAAGGATGGTTACCTGAGACTATGTGTCCATGAAAGTGAATATCTCAAGATCTTGGAAACTGCTCACCAAGGTGTAGCAGGAGGACACTTTGGACCAGATCGGGTGATCAAGGCAATACTATTTGTGGGCTTCTGGTGGCCGACCCTTCACATGGATGCACATACCTATGTGAAACGATGTGATGTCTGTCAGAGAACTCAGTATCCTATACGTAAAGATGAGATGCCACTGAAACCTATGATGGGTGGACGTGCATTCTCTAAGTGGGGAATAGACTTCGTAGGTCCTATTAATCCCCCAGCTAAGGGTTCCCATGCAGAATATATCCTTGTTGCGACAGACTATCTAACAAAGTGGGTAGAGGTAAAAGCCACAACGAAGAACGATGCTCAAACAACAGCTAAGTTTTTATTTGAGAATGTGTTCACTAGATACGGGCTACCTATAGAGCTAGTTAGTGATAGAGGCACTCACTTCTTGAATGAAGTTATTGAAAATCTGCTCCAAGAGTTCTTGGTAGTTCATAAGAAGTCTGCCCCCTATCATCCTCAAGCAAATGGCCAGGCTGAGAGCACCAACAAGATTCTGTGCAATGTGTTGACGAAATTAGTGAACAATAAACGCTCTGATTGGGACAAACAGCTACACCATGCTGTTTGGGCATACCGAGTCGCCTACAAAACGGTACTCAAAGCCACCCCCTTTCAGATGGTGTTTGGCCAAAATGCAGTGCTACCATTAGACTTCTTAATACCAACACTGAAAGTAGCACAAGAGCATGAATGGACGGGTCATGAACTCTCCTCTAGACTATTTGAACTTGAACGATTAGGAGAAACAAGACTGAGGGCGGCTGCAGGGATATATGCAGCTAAGAAACGACAGAAGGCATACTTTGATGCCCACGTTAAGGATAAAGGTTTGAAGGCAGGCGACCTAGTACTAGTCTACACTTTGAAACAACACGCGAGAAAACTAGAGAAAAGAGGCTACGGACCTATGATCATAAATAAGATCTCCACAAGTGGAGCAGTACAACTAGCACTTTAGAGGGTGATGTTCTCCCGAGCTACATTAGCGGATGTAGAGTCAAGTTATATCAGGAACCTCTCACAGAGGAAATGCTAAGTCGACTCAATATTGCTAAGAAACGCAAAGAAGAAGAAAAGCAAATTCGAGAAGAAGCTCAAGTAGAAGCTTTAGAGCGCATACGGAGAATGAAATTAAGAAGACAAGGCAGAGAGCAACCTAGGCTAGGTGCATATGCAGAACAAGGATATCACGTGGCTATGTGTGAAGTTTCGGGTATCAGCTCTCATAGGATAATTGATCGACGTCCTTTTATAACCTTAGATATAGGACAAGGAAAGGGTGCAAGAACTGTAAGAGCCTTGATTGACTCAGGTGCAGCCACTAGTGCTGTAAAATTGTCTTACTGTCAAGAGTTGAAATTAACTGTTAATCCTATAGAAGCATATCTCATAGGATTGGGAGGTGTGGAAACCCCTTGCATGGGCGAGGTGGAACTTCCCCTCTATATTTAAGACGAAGCAATGACAGTCAAAGTACTAGTGTGTCAAGATGAGGACCTCACTGAGCCTCTTGTCTTGGGGCTGGATCTATGATCATGCAGTCACCCTAAACCTAAGAAGTGGACTTCTTCAGGTATGGGTAAATTATAGTCGAATTACAGTTGAATTGGAAAATGAGGCACTCAAGGAACTAGGTAAGGCACGAACTCCTGGTCCTTCCAGGGGTGCACATGAAGTTGACAATGCTATTCTTGTCCAAAAATGTATGATGCAGAAAGAGGATTGCCTCAACAACGGAGTCAAGGATAAGAAGGCACTCCCTTCTGTTCCAAAGGCCAGAGGGATGCAGCAACCAAAGGCAGATCGAATACAGAAGAAGCAGAACACTACCTATACTGGAGGCCAAAAAAAAGGAGCAAAGCAGATTGTTTCAGCCGAGGAAACAAGTATGGAGGCGAAAAGGCGAACACCCTGTTCCGACCAGGCCAACACCACGGCCAAAACCTCTTATTAGTAATCAACAACACAACACTAATAAGAAGTCCTTCATAAATTCTTCTGCAAAAGTGAAGTCTATTTGGGTACCCAAGAAGTCAATGAAGGCCAGCCCACAATCACGACAAATCTGGGTGCCTAAGGCTTGCTTGCGGGCTCAAATAGCTACACCAAGGCCAAACCCTGTAAAACATGTTTCACTCACGCGAACATCTGAGGCCCAGTCTTACACATCACGCACTAACACGTATTCTTCCAGGAGCACAAGTAGAATCACTTGTAAATGGGTCCCTAAAAAGCCCCATTTTTCAAGTAAATACCCTATCACACTCTCCAGAGCCTCCACAAAGTCAAAATCAAAACCTATCCATTGCATTTGGCAACCTAAAACTTGTAATAAACCCCCGGACCCCAATTGTAAATCCATGTCCACCTACTAACTACTTCACTCTCACACCACATCATTCCGCTTAGCTCTTAGGTCTACCCAATTCCTAACTACACACACAAGCACCGAGCACTTACTAACCCCCTAACCTCTCCCGAACCTCATGTTAATGTTGTAACAGGGGACACAGTGTCATTTTTGTGTCCATTGCAATGTTAACATTTATTCATATATTCTCACAGAACCAGCTGCGAAGTTTTCAACATGGCTGAGGCAGCAGGAACTAGCTCTCAAACAGAAACGAGCCAGCAAGTGGTGGACTTAGACAGTTTACCCGTTTTGCCTGAGACAAATGAAAGACCATAAGAATTGCAGGCCATCAAAATCATACCTATTGCGGACCCTCCCAGTGGCCATACCATGCCCGTAGGAAAAACTTCCCACTAGTTTAGTGAAGTGGCAGGACCCTTGGGAGAGGGAACGTACCTATGGGAATCAGAGTTGGACTTCAATGGGAAGCAAGGTAAATACCATTTCTTTACAAGAGAATTCGAGAAGTTACAAAATGCAGAAGGTCTATGTTCGATTTGGGAGAAGGCAGGATTGGATGCATATTTCAGTGCACGGCTCCCAAAGCCTGACTTCATGCGATGCTACTATCTCATCAACACCTTGACTCCAAACAAGAACCCAAAAGGTGCAAGCTCATTTGTGATCCCATCTCTAACAAAAGGAAATGAGCTCAAGAGGTTTAGGTTATCCAACAACTTGGTGAGAGAGGCCCTAGATATGCACGGAATGCATATTCCTACCGAGAAGGAGACCCTTGTGCCTGATTACATGAAGAATCGAAGCCTCACCAAACTCAAGGACATGGTGTCCATGATGCCTAATATTGCAAAACACCTTCGCATGTGCATGCAACACTTTGCTTTTCCTGCACAAGATAGATTCACCATGCCGCCCAAAAAGATTTGGTTTAGTTTGTATCTGGCAGAGACACAGAGCCTCACCATCAACTTACCCCACTGGATAATTGATCAGATACACCTAGCTCACAAACGATGGCCGCAAAAACAGGTTTTATATGGTTGCTGTGCTCTGACGAGAATAATTTATAGGTGTTTGGCTTATGACATCCCTATTCAACGGGCCCTAATGTGGAATCGTGTAGAGCAGTTTAGAGGCAGGACATCCACTGGACCCCCTTCTAAGAAGATGAGAGGTACTGTCCAAGTCCCTTGTGCTCAACCACGTGGAGCCACCCTAACACCAGACGTCACCCCTCCACCCCGAAGAGTCCGACCATTCACACTCCGACTTCCAAGACGCAGCACCGATGGTTCTACCTTGATATTCCCTCCCATCCCAACCGATCTTGAATTTCCCAGTGGTGCACCTTTGGAAGAACTCACGAATGAAGATTTCGAACAATTATTACAAGATGTAGAGCTGGAGGCAGAAGAGGCACAACAAGTGGAGAATGTGCAAACGCAAGCAACAACCTCCCAAGTACCTGTCACCACAGTTGAAGTGGATGAAGAGGACAATGAAGAAGAAGAACAGGAGGAAGATGAGGAGGATTATGATCAAGAGCATCATGATGAGCAACCAGACGTGCCAAAACTTGTAGGTGCACCTGCATATACAGCTCAACTACAAAGGTTATACGACACAATCAAAGCAGTACAAGAAAGGCATCAACTCTCTCTTGTATCAGGTCAAGCTTTGATGCAAGAAATGCTATCAAATGAGGGGGTGGACCAACATTTCATTGACACCCTCAAATTAGTGTCAAAATCTTTAGGAGTTCCGGAGGCTGTCCACACTGCAGTCCGCCAGTCCGTGAGGTATGACAAACGCAGAGTTGACACATTACCACGAGCAGGTAAGACTATCAGGATACCCGTCACAGAACAAGAAGTACCCATTGAAACCATAGCTACCCCCACCACCACCTCCCACCATGGAAGAAACGACAGTCATCACCTCTACCTTCACTTATAACCCATCCTCATTCACATCATTCTCATTTCGAGAACCCACCTCACAAGACACCCTCTTCTCCTTCGTCACCAATCCCTTGTACGCTTCAACCCTTCTATCCTCCGAACCCATAACTGGCCATCCCATAATCCCAAGTGTGGTTGGAAACCTGGCACCCACAGAAGGCACCCTGTGTTTCCCAGCCTATCCCCCAATACGGGTACCTCCATTCCATGACCCCACTTCCCATCGGGCCCCTACACCTCTTTGAACCTGACCTCACCACCCCAATACCCGTCCTTTGTGGAGTAGTTCATCCGCTCTCCAATGTTTCAAAGGTACATTTCCCTGATGTTCGCAACGACATCAATTTACACGAACACCACACTCACTTCACCTACCATACCCACCTACATGGTAGCCCCTGTACACACCACCTTGTCTGACCCAATAGACATTTCACCAACCACAGCACCTCTCCCCACGATTCCACCATCTCCCCCTCCCTTACCCCCCACCTCACCACTCACATCATTGGCACACAGAGCATTCACTACCCCCCTACCCAATCCCACCTCCCCTGCATTTCAAACTTTTCCCCTTGCATCTCATAATGTAAATAGCACGTTCAATACATTACTTCAGTGTGCACATCAACTACAACAAGAATACCATCAATTGGAAGAACGCACTGCTGCCCTCCAGGCAGAATCTCAGCATCTGCAAGCTAGAGTCAACACTCTTGAAGCTGATTACCAAACGCTCCTAACCGAGCATACCACCTTACAGCAGGCTCACTCCGAATTGGAATCAAAGACATCGACAGTAGATGATCAAGCAGTCAAGGAACTAGAAACAGTGCTTCAAGCGCAAATGATATCTAATGCTACACTCAGACGCAACCTTGGGCTATTAAGGAAGCATATGGCAGCAGCACTAGAAGAGAACAAGAGGCTTCAACAACAAAACCAAGACAACTTTGAAGCGGCTATGGAAGGAACTGCAGGAGCAACCATTAGCCCTACCAAGTATAGAGTAGTCCCATCGGAAGACATTCGTATCTTACTTGAGGAGCATGCAAATTTCTTGGAGTCATATGAAAAGTTAGAGACTGAATGTGCAGACCTAAAGAAACAGATAGCCAGTGCCCCCACAGCTCAACAGGAGCCGATAATCTTGCAACATTCTACAGAAGAAGTAGAGACCCTCCGGAAGCAGGTGGCAGAACTCCAAGCACGCCTCTTACCATATGAAAGGCCACCCTCGCCCAATGAAGAACCAGAACCTGAAACAGTAGTGGAAATCCCCATCGATGACAGCTATGAAGAGCCGTACGAGCCAATGCCAACACCCGATGGTCGAATTACAGAGGAAGGACAGGACACTTTAGAAATTCAAGTTCCAGATTGGGTCAAAAGGGTCGAGAAAGTGGGTAAGACACATGATGATCGCGTTGCCGTGCAAATGCAATCTCTCACAAATCTGGAAGAAACTGTCCTTCGGTCTTCTTACTTTCAGAACCTATCCCACCAACGGTTAATCACAACATCAGAGTCGCAATACATGCCTTGTTTTGTCTTGCTACATGATTATAATGCAGAAGTTAAAAGACATACAGGGAAGGAGCCCACATTTGCCACTCAATTTGAGCCAGAGGACTTACCGACAGATGCGCGTGCGGGCGCGATTTTCCAGCCTAATTGGCGTGCATGTCTACTAACCGATTACCCTGAGATGATGAGCACCTGGGCAACCATGCCACTGCATATCAAGTATAATCCATGTTATTGCCCAATGGTACGTCGCAGATCTTGGCAAGCATTTGCGATCAAGGTACGAAACAATAAAGAATGCTCGGCTTGGGTTAACTATCCATATTTTGCTCCACCTCGAGGGACCCCAACCGTAGCCTACATGATATCAACAATTCGGCATTGGTCTACACGTCTAAATAATGTACCCGACATAGCAGCGAAAATGTGTATGAAAATATTCGAGCTCATGACCATTGTCTTCAAAACCTTTCGGATGGTACAAGCTCCATACATCTCTGCCCCTGGATTCTCCCAAGGTAACAAGGATTTAGTCTACGACATGAGCCAGACTCCCTTGGTCACTATAAGCTTTGCCTGGCATGCACGAATAAAGTACTTACCCGCATGCTTCAAGCAGACATTTGAGGAAATGTTCTCTACGGGATTCTGGGAATATCATTAAGAAATTTTCATTCCCAGACCCACACATTTGCTACATCTATTCGCAGTAAAACAAGCGATCCATGCAGATCAGTTACATCTGCCACATCCGGACATTCCAGGACCAATTGATTGGGATCGTATGATGACAAACTTGGCTAGAGGACTACGCATACAAGAACATCAGCTTGCCACTCAGGTTGTGGAATATTACATCCAACACTCCCAGCAACAAGGGTCTGTCAGGGACGACACACGCGAGAGGGGGGGGGGTGTTGAGAGCAGTATGGGCACCCAAGGACTGACTAGACAAGGAAGCCAGCGGAGAGAGTCAGAGCGAGGTGAAGGATTAAGTAGACAAAGCAGTCGACGCAAATCTGGCAGATAGGCCCTTCAAATTTTTCCAAATCAACATCTTTATAACAGTGATTCTTATCACTAACAATCATTGTAAATACCATTTCATATTTTTGTAGCTGCATTTTGTGCAAGCCAAGGAGTCCTTGAGCTTGAGGAGCTTTAGAAGTACCTACATATCAATTTTCGTATTTTTTAGACTCCGTTTAAGCCCTCAAATTGGCCCTGGAACCTAATTTTTAACTAGGCCGGACATTAGGTCTGGATAGGGCCAAAACCTAGTCAAAAACTATAAATAGAGCTAGAGAGCTCATTTTTGAGGTTAGATTGTAATTGAAATGAACTTGTAAGAGCTTTTGAAAGTAATCTAAGAACTCCATTGCTCCTCACTCTTTGTCTTGCCGTGTGTGTGCGTGTGTGTGTATGTGTGTGCATGTTGGTGTGCTTCTCACTCACGCACTTGTGCCTCCACCAGGGAAAAAGTTAAGGGCGAATATTAGCCCAATGGTGAATATAATGGATTTTAAAGTTAAAAATTTGATATTTAGATAACCTTGTGAACCAAAAAATAGCCCATTTTTTATAAACCCTAATCTCGATCGTGCGCTTCATTCGCCATACATATGAATGTAGCTCGTTAGCTCTGAGGCATACTTTGCCATCATTGCTACTATTTGCTTGTCTCGATTGTGCGTCTCATTTGCCATCGCTGTCATTGCTACTATCTGCTTGTCTGCTTTGTAGAAATCATCATTACCTCTAAGGCACGTTGGAGAAGTTGTGTCGTCCGATCAACAGGTAAGATGTTACTTCCATTCATTTGTCTGTAGTTCTGTGCGTGATGAAAAGTCCTTAGCCGGCGAAACAAAACATTGGTTAGAGGAGAACAGATATGCATAGAGGCTTCTTGTTTTGCTGGTTCTCATTGGAACATCTATGCTTATTCTTGTCTTTAAGTGGCAACTTCCCTTACAATTTGATGATTTGACAACTTTGTCATATTTTTGCGGGATGGCACATTCATTTTTATTTTGCTTGGTTACTTCTATGGTCATAGGGAATACACTAGTTTCGTAATCAATAATATTCTGCTGACAACTAAGGGGTCCCCTACCTAATTATTGCTTGCAGAAATGACTGAAGATCTTATGGATTATGTGTAATCAATGGGTATTCTACTTAAAATTTTTTGTAGAACTAATAAGTTTCCTACCCAATCCTGCCAAACGTGTTGCATATCTAATGATAGGTTTCCTACCCAATCCTGCCAAACGTATTACATATTTAATCCAATCAATGCATGCAGGAATGCCTATAGACCCTATGAATTGCAGAAAGCAAGTAATGAAAGTACTCAGTATAGGTGTGGGTTGTGCAGGTGTTTTTTTTTTTTAATAAAAGGAAGTTCGGCCTTAGCCTATTCTCCCGGACCTTAATTAAAATAAAGAAGAAAAGTTACAAGTGAATGGGTTGTGCAGGTGTTTCATCAGGTTTGAGACTCTGTATTAAAGGGAGAAAATTAGCACTGTTGGGTTCTTTCAAGAGTTCATAAATGTATTTACAGTGGAGCACTGTTGGGTTCTAAATGTATTTACAGTGGAGCACTGTTGGGTTCTTTCTAAAGTTCACTACATTTCCATGGGCTTCTCCTATAATCGCATTTTGTGATTGTATTGAACAATCACAAACTTCCATTCATTTGTCTGTAGTTTTGTGCGTGATGAAAAGTCCTTAGCCGGCGAAACAAAACATTGGTTAGAGGAGAACAGATATGCACAGAGGCTTCTTGTTTTGCTGGTTCTCATTGGAACATCTATGCTTATTGGAGATGGGATTTTGATGCCTACGATTTCACGTAAGTTTGTAGCATTTGTTGCTTTACTGGAAGGTCTTGATATGAAACCATGCACTTAAAGAGGGACATTGTTTCCTGATGCTCTAGCATTTGATGTCTTGAGCTCTTCCATGCTTGTGTTCTGTCATATGCATTGGTTACGCGGACTCAATTTTGTTCTTTGGACGTAGATTTGTAAAACAAACGAGGCTTTGGGTCGGACTTGTTTGTACATTTTCATCAAGATCTTGGCAGCACAATTGCTAGTTTTTATCTCTTATTCTGCAAGCGTTAAGCATTTGATGTGGACTTCAGCTGAAGAGCTGCTATTCATTACCTCTGTCAATTAAGATGGTTAGAAGGTCATGTGACTCTGGGAGTCAGTTCTTGGCACGGTAGAGAGAAAAGAGGGCACACGGGGAGAGACACACACACACACGGAGAACACACACACACGGAGAACACACACACACGGGGAGAGAGAGAGAGAGAGAGCATTTGGTATTGCAGTTTTCAAATGTTGATGCTTATTTTGTGAAGCTACTCTTTGAGCACAAAGTGTCGCATAGGACTCAATTTTTGTCTATTTCATGTGTTGAGTTTCAAGTCTCTCTGCTCTTTCTGGTTGGTGAACTGATTTGAAGGTATTTTGAAGCATAAAAATGCCGAGATTCATTATCAATAATATTGTCAATCGAATTATCATCACTTGTAATGACATCTTTATGAAGTGGGTGCACGAGACTCTAGTGCATGAATGTGTGCGCAAGCTTTTTTCCCCATGACACTCGATCAAGTGAGTTTTATCTTTTTGAGTGTAGCTTGCAGTTGTTGTGGCAATCGATATCATCTTGCTTCAAATGGCTGGGAGTTCGTCGTCCTCTCAATATGTCGTCAGTGTTTTTGATGGGAATAATCATCCATCAGGTATGTACTCAACTCCCTTCAAATAGTCTCTCTCTCACTAAATATATAATATATATAATTTGTATATACTATATATATGTGGTAGATGTAGGGCATGTGTATAGGTTTAATAATTATATATATGTGGTAGGTCTAGGGCATGTGTAGTAGAGTTAGGGCTTGTATGTATATATAAAAATGGATCTGTAGAAAGACATAGGATTAGTGTTGGAAGATTTCAAATGCTTCTCTCATGGGTGTGTTCATGTGTGTGTCTTCTATATATCCAGGAACTGCTAAGATGCAATCAAAGGAAAAAGGAAAGGTTGTAATGGATTCGAGACCTAAGAGAAAATCCATTTCTGATTTTTATTCACTTAAAGGAGGGATTAGAAGCTCGAATGTCATGCGGTCTTCATGTGTAGCAAGCTCATCCCTTGAGCCTACAATTTTACCCCCGATTGTATGCTCTAACATCTCTGTGTCAGAGTCGAAAACCTCAAATGACACTTCTTTGTCTAAACGTATGAAGAGAGGGAAGGGTCAATGGGATATAGGAAGGACCTTTAAAATAGATTGGATAACAAAGTTTCCTTTTATTGAGCCTTTGATAATTGAGGGTGAAGAAGAACCAAAATTTGCCACTTGTATACCATGTAGTTGGAAATTAGGTAATCAAGTCAAGTTACAATTGAAATTAGATACCATTGAAAAACATGTGGGTAAAATGTATGAGAAAGTAGAAGTAGAAGGGAAAATGGAAAACATTCTTAGATGGAAAACAAAAGATGAATGTAGGCATCTACAGAATGTAGATGCCTATAATTCTCATTTATTGCTTTTGGAGCAAAGTAATGAGAATAAAAGATCCTTTATGCATCTTTTTGAGAGAAAGCTCAAATCAGATAATGAAGCCATATTAATGCAATTTTCAATTGTGCTACATATCTTGTCCATTGGAAAACCAATGTCTGATTATCCTAAGTGGAGAGTTCCATTGAATTTCATTGGATTACGAATTCAAAGTTTTCCGACACAATATTGGACAGAATCTTCAGGATGGGAATTCGCAAAAGCAATGGGAGAGGTAATCAAATCTAACTTGAAAATAAGTTTATCGAATGCTACTTTTATTTCTATTTCCCTTGATGAAGTGACAGCAAGGGATTGCACTTCTTGGGTATGTATCCATGCATATATTATGGAGAATTATGCAAGAAAAGCCAAATTTATTGGTGCTTTTCAACTAAAGGGAAGTGCAACTTCTAATTTGTTGGTGCAACTTGTTTTAGATTCCATTTCAAATATTGGAGGGATGTCAATTAGTGATATTAATCAAAAGATAGTATGCATTGGTGTTGATGGATGCTCAGTTATGCATGGGCTTAGAAATGGATTGTGTGTTCAATTGCAACAAAACTATACACCATATGCTTTAGGTATACATTGTATGTCTCATCGTACAAATCTAGCATTTAGAATTGTGTCAGAATTTGTTTTCGTACAAAAAGTTGAAGATCTTGTACACCAAGCATATGCTTTCTTTTCAAAAAGTCCTAAGCGTATTAAAGAGTGTAAATGCTTCTCTGATGGGATAAGTAAAGGAAGAAAATTGAAAAAAAATATTGACACCAAATGGATTTCACTTATTGGACCTGTAGAACGTCTTTTTGAAGAATATAAATCAGTCATCGGTGTGGTCAATATTATGTCTTTAAGTAAAGGAATACAAAAGGGAAAAGCTCACACTTTGTTGCAAATGCTAAGTGATGTGGAAACTCTTCTCTATCTTGGAGGAATGTTACCATTGTTAAGAGAAATGAATAATTTGATAAAAGTTTCTCAATCAAGAGATATTTATGTAATGGAATACGCAGTAGCAAGAAAATTGACTTGTATGCGCTTAGAAACTTTGTATTCTGAGACATCGGGTTTTGATTCACAAGAATTTATCGAGTGGGAATCGTTGCTACAAGTTGGTGTAGAAGATAGTTTTTTGCAATACAATAAGAAAGGTTGGTTGTGCATATTTGTGAAAGATAAACAAATTCCTCTTTATGTATCACGAAAAAGTCAAGGAGTATGCATCAGGAAAAAAGTTAATCAAACATTCTTTGCTATCCTAGTGGATAGTGTAAAACAAGGGTTAAGATCCATATGTAATAAATTGACTTCTGAGATCAGAGAGAGATTTCCTCGAGATGAGCTCTTAGAAGCAATGGCCATAGTTCATCCTTTATATTGGAATCATGCAAAAGACAAGAGTTTACTAACAAATGACTTTAAAAGCAAGGTCCAAGTATTATCCGATCATTTTGGAAAGAATGCATATTTGGGAGATAGGATTCTAGAAGGAGTTATAAATCCAAATCTTTTAAAAAAACAATCTGGGATATTTGGACAAACGATGTGGGAGCAATTCGACTTCGTCAAAGATCCTTCAAATTCTGGTGCAATGACAAAGCTATGGAAAAAGCTCGATATATCTCCATTCTTGAAGGAATCTATGTCGGAGTATTTTAAAGTAGCAAATTTGTGTCTAACAATGATCCTTGGATCCGTTGAAGATGAACGTCTATGGAGTAGCTTAACTTTCATAAGAAATGCAACGAGAAATAGATTGAATAAAAACTTGGATACATGTCTTAGATTGTTTGTTTCTAAGAGTGACCTTGAAACTTTCCCTTTCGAAGAAGCTTATGTCATATGGAAAAGTCAATGTCAACGAAGAAGTGAATGTGTAGTATCAGATGAGAGGAAACACATGGAGGATGTTGAACCTTCTAATATTTTTCAAATGGACTGATACTGATTATAAAAAGGTAACTTTTTTATTTGATTTCTTTTTGAATATTATGGTGAAGTATAATTTATACTAATGTTTCTTATTGTTTTGACAGGTTTTGAAGATATCGAGGACTTCAATATTTGCCGATTTTTGTTTTTTAATTTTTTTTTAATATCTGAAATGATGAGATTCAAAGGTTCCTATTGTTCAATGTTCATGCCTATTTATGTATCTATGTATGTATGACTCATGCATGTGCCATGCTTGCATGTGTGTATGTTTGTATTCACGTATTCTTGCATGTATTCTTGTATTCATGCATGTATGTATGTGTGTATGTTTGTATTCATGTATTCTTGCATGTATGTATGTTTGTATTCTTGTATTCCTGCATGTATGTATGTGTGTATGTACATATGGATGCATGTGTGATGCATGTAATATGTATGTGTGTATGTACATATGGATGCATGTGTGATGCATGTAATATGTATGTGTTATGTATATGTGATGCTTGCATGTATATATTATGTTTTTATTCATGCTTATATGTGTGTATGTATGTGTGTACACTGAACACTCCTTTTAGAGGATTTGAAGGCTTGCACATTGAACTTCTTGGAATTATGGGACCTATCTCTGATCAGAAATTTGGTAATCTAATGTTGTTTCCAAATAGATGTGTGTAGAAGTATGTATGCACGTGTGTGTATGTGCAGGTGTGTGCAAGAGCTAGGTATGCATATGTCAGGTCATGTATTTTGGTCATGGTCATATATTTTGGTCAGGATTCAAAGTCTTCAAAACATTATTTCATGATATTTCACTCATGATGAAACATGATGATTTTTTACTTCATTTTTTTCCTTTTTGATAATAATATGTACTGTGAATGTTGCAAGATGTCTAGCTTTACACATATATTTTGGTCATGGTCATATGTTTTGGTCAGGATTCAGAGTCTTCAAAACATTATTTCATGATATTTCACTCATGATGAATCCATGTGTATGGGTGTGTTGACTGGCAGGTATGTGGATCTGTAGGTATATGTATGCTGGAATATATGTGCATGTGTATATATATGTTGACTGCCATGGGAAAAAGAGTGACAGCTAGATCATAGTAATATCATGAAGCTTCATCCCAGACATAGCCTGACTAATGTGCATTGTTCACTTTTTCCAAACTGCTCCCATTTTTCTATTTTCTGACCTATAGAGTTACACTGCTATGCAAAAGTAGCTGCTTCTATAGCAGGTTGAGAAAGACATTGTTATTTCAGGTTGAGAAAGACATTGTTACATGGACTGTCATTATTTCAGGCTATGTCACACATGATCAAGGTCTTTTGGCATTGGAATTCTGCTGCAAAATGCATACTGAAGGATTGATGCCAAGTAAGGCTGTATTGTTATGTATAATTAAGGCATGTATATGTGAGAGATCCTTGCATAGTGGTTAGCTAATTCATGCAGAAATACTTGAAAAGAGTCTAGTCACAGATATGGTTCTTATGGGTTTCCTGACTGACATGTATGCCAAGTGAGGATGCTTGGAAGAAGCAGAAAAAATGTTTAGTGCATCTATTACCTGTTACACTGCATATTCATGATGTTCAAATCTTTTTGTAGATAGCAATTACCCCAATGCCAGAAGCCTATAGAAACAAGATGGTATGTTGTTTCTCAATAAACATGTGCTGAAATTTTTTTGTGATTCTTTGGTGCTGTAAGCTTTCTGAATGCATCCAAGCTCTTTATTTTGTTGTTGGGTTTTCAATTGTGTAGTAGTAGAATGCTTAGAAACATTTATGTTTGGGTGTAGTAGAATGCTTTGTCTCACCTATGTTGTTGTAATTTTCTGTTTGTCGGTTGCTTTGTCTCACCTAGGTTTGAGCAATTGGAGGGAGAAGCCTACCCTCGAAGGATATGTACTTTGGCATCAATAACATGCATCTAATTGCTGCGATTGTCAAGATCTTTTTGCCTCCCATGGGCTAGTGGCTTCTTCGATACAATGGGACAGAGTGACATACATGGAAGGGATATGTTATAGACTTTTTTGGAATAAGCCTAACTATGGCATTGAATGTGGGCTGTTCAGAGCTACATTGTTGGAGCAGAGGCTATTTTTTTATGTTCATTGCAATCCTTGGTTTAGTTAACTTCATAGGAGACCCATTGCAGATGCAGCAGTTGTCTGCAACTATTATTAGCAACTATCCTTTTTGCCTCTTTTTGCTTCTAATATAATCACAAAACACATGCTTTTGATGCTCTTGAATGGTCATGCAAGTTAGAAAGGTATATAAAAGAGGTATGGGATGTGTGAGGAAGATGAGGACAAAACAGATCATATACATTGCTTTGTGGATCTACTTGTTTGAACAGGATATCTATTTGAGGCCAAATAGCTAGTGCATTCTAGTTCAAACATTCTTTGCTTAGTGCATTCAGAATACCTATTGGCAATATGTGCAGAGCTTTGCTTAGTGCATTCAGAAAACTTGTAAAGGCAGGACTTGGGGAAGAGGTATGTGTGCAGGAATGTATATGTCCTAGTATATGTATGTGTGAAAATATGTATAGATGAGTAGTTGTGTTGCTTGGGTATGTGTGTAGGTGTTTGTGCGTATGTAAATATTCTTCATTGACTCTCATTATGACAAGACAATGTATCTACAAAGGTGAATGCAGTTGTTAGCTCTAGCTTGGATAGCATGAATTAGTGGAGTTGTTTGTATGTACTAGGAAGTTGGAACAAACATATCTTGCTATAAATGAGCATTGCAGTTTAGTACTGTGTATCTGTGTCTATCTGCACATGTATATACATACATGCATGTGCCATGCATACTTATGTGCCCATGGATGTCTATCAATATATGAAATAGTGTTACATTGGAGGGGGAAGGAGACTCCTCTTAGTCCAGAGCTAGCACATGATTGTGAAGTGGCCCTCGTGTGGACATAATAGGTTGCATCTTGCTCAACCAAGATATGCACAAGCTACCAAGCATTGGATAATTAAAAATTTTGGTCTAGATGTAGAAGATACTAGATTTTTTATTATGCCATCTCTCAAAGTTTTTGAGCCTATTGTGAACCAGTTAATGATTGCAGTCACAATGATTTTTGGATAGAAGATGGAGGTCCTTCAACGGGTGGCCATATCATTCTAGTACTTGGACCATGATTTTAGTGGCAATCAGCACGCATTCTATTAGCATGATAATTTTTGGATTCGTTTCACTTGGTTAGTTACAGTCCTTTTGAGGAGATTCCTCCCACATGAATCTTCCATGGTAGGAAGAACATGTATGGCATGGTAGATTGATTGTGACAAAACCATACATATAGTATTTTTTCTATTTTTGTTTTTCTCTACTTATGTGTATTCTAATTTTGTAGGATTACTAACATGCTCTGAATCAGTACGGCCTATGTACTGACTTTAAATGTTGTTATTTTTCATCCATTTTTAAGTATACTGCTACTATAATAAAGTGTGCACACTAGCGTGTGTATTTTGCATCACCTACAGTGAGTTTCATAACATGAGTTGGAGAAGAGCTATATATTCTGATTAGCACATTAGTGGAAACATTTGGGTCCATTATTTGTTGATTCCTCTTCCTTCTGATGGAAATTTTAGCCAATTGACTATAGACATAGTAATTCAAAACATGTCAATGAACCATCGACTGTCATTAAATTGATCAATTGACTAGACTGTTGGACTGCAGATTGAAAAAAAAGGATCACTAGGGTGCTTGACTACTTGTGTATCATGTGGTTCATTCTAGTGCTTTTGCTTGCTTGGGATTGGCTTCATAGTGCTAGCAAAGATGTATGAAGTTATGCACTTAGATTTTTGAGTGTCTATCTAAAGCATTGATAAGGTAGTTTAGAAGGGTTGGATGTGATTCATGTTAAAAGAGGGAAGTTCTTTTTTTTGACAGGCAAATAGCAAGAGGGGAACTAGATTGTTAGTCTAATGTGGTACATGAGGGGTACATGAGGTGCGACCACTTTAAACATCCTGTGCAGGCTCTGTCATCTTCAGAGGTGCTTGTAAGGAAGGAAGGCTATGTCAAAAAGAAAATAGTATGGGGGATTTTTCTTGATTACCAACTGCTTGGAGAAATGAGGAGGTTATTGGAAATTCTAAATGGTAGGAGAGACCACATCGATGGCTGATGGAAGATGGCTGTTTTGAACAGCATGAAGGGATTCAACTAATGGAAAAATGGAGTGAATAGACAGACCTCACAATAATTTCTCTGCACAAATTATATGATAGAAGATGGTAGCAGTCATCACAAAAGATGCTTTTTTTTGTGTATGCTTTGTTAAGCCGCAAAGTGTTCGAGTCTTGCAGTTCCAAGTATTCAAAGGACATCCTTTTATTGTAGAACTTTGAGTAAGCATAGGAAGTAAGGATTTCAAAATGGATACCTTTTCTTTTTGAAAGAGGGGGAGATGTCATAACTCATACAATGATGATGTACATCAATGAACATTTATAAGATCCAAAAAGTCTAGATAATCTTGGTGCATTTGTTAACATTGCAAGCAACAAAATATTTTTCACTAGGATGGGGAATGATTGCATCTGTTGTCAAACCTATTATTCAGCAATGTTGCAATCAGGAGTACATAGTAAGATGAAAAAGTGGAGAAGAGTGTAAAGTAGAGAAAAAGAGGAAAAGAGGAGAGCGGAGAGAAACTAGGGGGAGAGAGAGAGAGAAGGGGGGGGATGAAGACAAGAGAAGAGAAGAAGAGGAAGAATAGGAGTGAAGGAGTGGAGAAGAGCAAAGAGACGAAAGAAAAGAGAAGTGAAGAAGTGAAGAAAAGGGAAGAGAAGATTAGAAAGAAGGAAAAGAAAAGAGAGGGTGCTAAATTTTGAGAGGAAAATGAAGAGAAAAGTGAAGAGAAGAGTAGGAAGAAGAAGAGGAAAAGAGGAAGAGAAAGATAATGGTGAATTTTTAAAGGATAATGAAAAGAAGAGTGAAGGAAGTGGAAGGAGATGAAGAGTGCACTTTTTGTGTAGGAAACATAGAAAAACTGAGAGAATTGGTACACTTGCTATCTAAATATCTTGTATGTGTGAAGTGTTGAGAGTAGAAGAAAGATTTTTGATGTTCTATTGGATCCAAAAATGAAAGAAAGAGTTTTGCTATGCTGGTGTGTCTATGCATTGTGTAGTGTTTTTGTCCCTATGGTTAGTGAATGTAAAGAAGAGTTTGACCAAAAAATGAAAGAAAAAGGTAGAAAAAGTGAAGATGATTATATTAAAGGAAAGATGGCAGAAGATGATCAACATTTTTATAGTTTCAAGGGCACTTATCATAAAAATTAGCCTAAATTTTTATATCTCAAATGGAAGTTATCATCCAAATTCGCCAACTTTTTTATATTTCAAATGGAAGTTCTCATCAAAGTTCGCCAAATTATTTATAGCTATAATATAATGTACTTCGAGAAATTCGCCCACATTTATATACTTTTGAGTCAAGAGGGTGGTCTTATTTTTTACCCTGGCCTCCACTTGCTCGAGGTCTTCATACCATCCTCACGTCTTCCCGGATTGACATTAAAGGAGGTGCTACTCATCACTGAGCTACAATGAGCTACTAAGCGTGAAGCAAAAGCCACTAGTGGACACACGAGTGTCATAGCAACGAGCCCAATCAGAGTTAGAAAAAGCATGCAAATGTGGCGGTAGTGATCCCCCCTTGGGATAGAACAACCCAAGTAGCCGAGTACCACTCAAGTAGCGAAAGATGCGCTTAACTGCCTGCCAATGCTTGACTCTTGGGCAATGCATAAACCTGCTCATCTGTGAGATAGAAAACTGAATATCTGGTCAAGTAATGCATAAGTAAATCAAGCATCCAACAACCTGCTGATAGAGAACAACATCAAATGCATCTCCAGCATCATGAAGACTCAATCGTAAACCTGTTTCCATAGGAGTGGCAATAGGTTTACAGTCTTCAAGGCCAAAACACTACAATAATGTGTCAATATATTTTGTTTGACAGAAAGCTATTCCACCATCAATGTGCATAAAGTGAATGCCCAAATAATGATGCAAATGCCCCAAATCAGACATCTCAAATGGTGCATGCAAATCAGCCTTAAAATCAGCAATATGCTTCTCAATAGGACCAGTGAGCAGCATGTCATCAACATAGACAACAATGATCAGAAACACATCATTAGCACGCTTAACATATAAGGTGCTTTCAGTTGGACTCTTCTCAAAACCATGTGCAATCCGATAGGCATGTATCTTCTCATACCAAGCACGTGGTGCTTGCTTTAAACCATATAATGCCTTCTTTAACCTGCACACCTAGTTTTCATGCCCTTTCTGTACAAAGCCATGGGGCTGAAAAACATACATTTCTTCATGCAATTCACCATTCGAAAATGTTGTTTTAATGTCCAACTGATGATACATTCCAACCATGATGAGATGCAAGTGCGCAGATGCGACGAACTGTAGTCATTCGTCAAGTAGGTGCAAAGGTCTCATCAAAATCAATGCGTCTTTCCTATGCATAACCCTTTGAAACAAGTCTAGCCTTATACCTGTCAACTGTACCATCAGGCTTACGCTTCACCTTGTATACCCACTTACTCCCAGTGGCCTTCTTGCTAGGAGGCAAGTCACATAAAGACCAAGTACCATTCTTCATTATATCATCATATTCAGATTGCATAGCAACCATCCAATTTTATGAATTTTGTGCTTCACCAAACCAAACAGGCTCATTCTCATCACAGAGACTAGATGCAGCCATAACATAGCAACCTGATGTAAAACATGCACTATGGGAGCCTGAAGGAGTACGATATGATAAAGGCGCATGTAATTTGCTATCACGCAAAGTCTGCACTAGCCATTTTGGCATAGTTTTTGCCTGCTCAATATCATCTCTCTCATCAACTACTGCATCATGTAAATCTGCTTCAGAAATGGAATGATCTACATCATCACATGAAACTTGCAAAGGCTGAGATGTTGCCTCATTAGGACCAGCACTAGACTGTCCACCTGTAAAAAGAGGCAGCAAAGTATCATACATGTCTTTGGAGCTAACAGATGTCTCCTTAGTACATGAACGCAATGCCTGACTAACATCTTCCACAAAGACAACATCACAACTAACCAAAATGCGTTTAGTTTGTGGATGATACAGACGATAGCCTTTACTTTTAGAACTATATCCAATAGAAATACATTTTACTGCTTTATCATCCAATCTTCTGCGATGTTGTACATGCACTAATCCATATGCCAAACAACCAAAAACATGCATACGAGCAACAGATGGCTTGCGATCATGCCAAGCCTCATATGGATTGATAGACTGCAGTGCTTTAGTGGGACACCTATTAAGTACATATGTTGCACACATGATAGCCTCAAGCTAGAAACTATGTGGTAAAGCAAGACTCTTGACCATACACCTTGCCATCTCCATGAGTGACCTGTTCTTTCCTTCAACAACTCCATTCTGTTGAGGTGTATACGGCACTGTAAACTGGTGTTTTATCCCATGTTCAGCCAGAAATGCATTAAAATTAGAAGACATATATTCCCTCCCTCGATTAGAATGGAGGGTGCCCATTTTACATGCTGACAGATTTTTAGCCAACACCAAAAACTGTTTGAAGCACATGAACACTTCAGACTTTGCCTTCAATGGATATACCCATGCATGCCTGGAAAAATCATCAATGAAAGTCACAAAGTAAAGATAATTTCCAACAGAAGGTGTTTGCACAGGACCACAGATATCACTATCTACAAGCTGCAATTTTTTACTAGCCCGAACTAAACCATCTTTTGGAAAGGACGAACACTGCATTTTGCCCAAAATACAACCTTCACAAACATGTTTTTCAGGTGTCTCAAGTTTGGGTAAAGAGGACACCATTTCAGATTTTTGCAGGCGTAGCAAACTAGCAAAATTCAGATGACCAAAGCGTGCATGCCAAAGCTTTGCATCTGACATAGCCTGAGAATCATGTACTGCACATGCCGAATCATTCAGAGATCTCTCATAGTCTATGAGCTTATACAACCCATGACATAAAATGCCAGAAGCAATAATGACATCGCCATTTGACAGATCATGAACTGTACACCTGTCATCAATAAATTTCACAACCAACCCAATCTTGGCTACTACAAAAACTGATAACAGGTTCTTCTTGATCCCTAGCACAAACAAAGCATCTGACAAAGTGAAAGTACTACCATCAACAGTAGTCAAAATGATATTACCAACTCCCATAACAGGATAAGAGGAGTTGTTGGCGCATGTAACAGTATTCCCTGTAGGGGCACGCTCGAGTGAAGAGAAGAAACTGCGCTGTGAGGTAATATGTTTGGTCGCCCCACTGTCAAAATACTGGTCTGAGTCTACTCTAGACATGCACTGCTCATGAGAAGATGGGTCAAAACTGCAGACAATAGTAAACGCCCATTCTTCTTCCTACAGAAGATTAACAGACTTTGTTTTTGGTATAGAGGCCTCTACAACAACCATTCTAGCCTCTTTCTTCTTTGCCTCTTTAGCAGCCAGTTTTGGACAGGCCTTTATGATATGATCATTCCCTTTAGAGTACTTGCAAAACAATTTCTGCTTTTTTGATTTCTTCTCATCTTTATCTTCCTTCTTCGAATGTGCAGCATTTGCAGATTTCTGCTTACTAGGTAAGGAGCTCCATTTTCCTTTGCCCTTCTGACTATTCAGGAAAGCTTGATCTGCAACAGACATAATGGACCTGTTCTGCCTGAACTGATCTTCCTGCAATAGAACAACGACTAACCCCTCAAATGAAAAGGCATTTGGATTGCCTTTCATCATTAACCAAAGAGTAGAAGCAAAACTCTGATATGAATCAGGAAGACCATTCAGAATGGTGTACACAAGTGAGCTATCTGGTATAACCTCATCAGTAGAAATCAACTGTTCCTTCAATTCTTTGATCTTTGTTAGAAAACTATCCATAGAATCACCTTCATTCATGTGCTCACTCTCCAACTGTTTTTGGAGGTAAGCAACATGAGGCTCATTCCTAGCTTGATACAATGTGGTAAGTGTATCCCAAGCATCCTTAGCTGTTCTGTAAGAGTGAATATGAAGAATAATGGCACGTTTGACAGACAAAGCTATCAATGCATGTGCCTAGGCATCTCTGGCATCCCAACGAATTTGCTCTACACTAGGTGCAACAAAAAATACAGCACAAACAAGAATATGCAGAATATCATCATCTTCGACACCTTCTGCATCAGCTTTTGTACCTATAGTTGTAATAGTAGCATGTGTGATAGGATGTTTTTCAACTCCCTGCACAATGTTCCATAGTCCTTTTGCAAACCATTACATGTCGCATCATATAAGCCCATAACGGGTAGTTGGTACCATCCAACTTATCCTCAACAACCAACATACGGAATACATCACTACTTTCAGCCATGGCTGGTGACTACCTTGATGCAGAAAATTGACTGTATCTCAAAAAGTTGAACAGAAATGGCTAGATAAATTCCGCTAGACCTGTAGCAGACTTTGAAATGCTTATACTAGTGAACAGAAACTGGTATATACCTTTGGCACAAAAAGACAGAATAGACTACACAAGCACTACGATAGTGCGTTCGGAGGTCAAAACGATCTCAGATCGTGATTTCGGCACCTACATTGAAGCTGTTTTGATCTCAAAAACACGTTGAGTATGCTCACCAAAATTCATGTGATTCTGAGACTACAACCGGAGGAGTGTCGACAATGCCCTAGATGAAGCGATGACCTACTCTGATACCAATTGTTGGAGTTAGACAGCTGCGGAAACACGCGAACATCACAAGGAAGAAAAAAGAAGAAGCTTGGAGCACAACACACAATACTAAATGTATTACTAGAGAATTTACAAAGATAAGTAACCCATTAGGGCAATAGGCGTATATACAAGCCAGGGGAAAAACCTCCTAAAGAGGGAAAAAGTGCCCCGGCAGTCCTAGTGTGCTCACACACATCACTACCTAAATATATCAACAAAACCTTCCTTTTGCACCATAAAGAATGTTTCATGATTGAAGTATGCATACATAGGACTACATTACAAGGTGGTGCATGCACTAGGCATGAGGTGTTTAATCACACATGCAAAACAAAAACCTCTTTTTACATTAGTATAAGATCTAGGAGGGGAATAAAGTCAAGAGAACCCTATTGCAATAAATCAAAAGAAAGATGGAGAAATTGTGAAAAAAATTCATATGCAAAATTATAAAGAAAGGAAAATTTATATATATGTATATAAATGTTTTATTATTTCTTTTTTGAGCATAGAGCAAGGAATAGGGGTGTGTGTCTCTTTCTTTATTGTATTTTATTTTCCAATTTTTATTTCTTATTTTATTTTGTTTTATTTGTGTCAACATTTTTTGCATCTTTCCAACTGCACTTAGAAAATAAAGAAAAAAGACCTTACTAAAAAATGATGAGCATAGAAAGAGTATTTTAAAAACCAGAGTGATGAGAGCATGTGATGTATGGTGTAAAATTTTTAATCTTCTTGTGATGAAATGGCTGAATTTGAAGTAGATTCAATACCATTGTCAAGAGGAAATTGGTTCTTTGATAGTGATGCAATAGAGGAAACAATGGAGCTCAAATCTGATGAAACATAATCTAGGAAATAGAAATGAATTCAATTTCAAGTCCAAAGAAGAACAAGAAGAAAGGAAAAAGGAAAAGGAAGAAGAGCAGCAGCATGAAGTCCAAGAAGATCAGGATGACCAAGAGAAGGAATAGTCATCAAAAGCAGAAGAAGGAGAAGATGAAAGAGAAAGAGAGGAAAAACAAATATAGTTGAAAACACAAGAGCAGAATGTGGGAATGGATAGGAACCCTGGAGGCATCAGAGGGACTTGTCAGATTTTAATGAGTCACATTGAGAATTTCAAACCTTCAAGTAGAAATATTATTATGTCAAAAATAGTTGCAAAGTCTGAGTTCATCAAAGGGAACAAAGTGATAGAAGAACACAGAAAAGAGCATATCAGATTGAGAGAGGAAATCAAGGAGCAATAGAAGAGAAGTGAGAAATACTTAGAGGAATCTATAAAGTTGGAAACAAATGTAGTACAAAGAAAAAACTGAATAAAGTTTTTGGAAGAGAAGTGTGGAAAGCAAGTGGATAGAATAAAGAGGATGGAATAAAATATTAGAAGAATGGAATCAAAGAATAGAATCCTCCAAAATTATTATCAAGTGCTAACCAAAGCAAATGAAGAAATTATTAGAATCCTGATGGAGGAAGGACACATAAATGTAGAATCAAGAAGCTCAAGGAATCAAAGTTTCAAAAATAGAAGTATTAAATCAAGTAATGGAAAAAATGAAGGAAGAATTGAAAGCTACCAAGGAAGAGACCGTCCAACCAGACCATGATATAAGAAAGGGTCACATAATCCCAGCTACACCCATAGAAACATGTCTTGCCCCATAGCTAATCATGCCTAAGAAGACCCTTTCCCTTATAGCCCTAGTAGATTCAAGAGCCTCGTTATGTTTCACCAATAAAGGACTGGTTAAAAAACATAGAATTCCAATACTTCATAATAACAAACCAGTAGTAGCTAAAGTAGTAGACGAATGATCTCTAGCATATGGGGAGATTACCATGGAAACCACATCATTAAGAGTGTACCTTGGTGACCATGATTCCCACATTTTTTCAACATAATATCAACATTGGAAGGCCCTAGCTAAAGAAACCTAATCCAAACAAAATCAAATGATAATGTCTCGTATGTTGATTCAGGTGCTTCAAATCACATGACCAATAATGCAGAATGGTTCATTACTTTGCACAAATTGCTAATTCATGGATATGTTGAAACAAATGATGACACATCACATCCTATCGAGCATACAAGAAACATAGCACTATCTATGGAGGATGGAAAGGTAAAATATCTTGCTGACGTGCTACATGTTCCAAATATAACAAAGAATCTAGTTTCTATTGGGAAAATGGTTGACCAAGGATTACAAGTCAGGTTCAATGCCAATGGGTTATATGTAGAAGAGTACAAAGAGGATGGAAGATTGATTGCCAAAGGAAACAAAGTGGTTAGAATGTTCACCTTAAATGTGAAAATTCCTAAAATGAATGCAGCCATGTTTGCTAAAGGTGTAGGAGTTATTGCTGATATAGAGAACTGGCACAAACGAATTGAACATGCAAATCCGCAAAGATTGAAATTGATGCAGTCAAAGGAAATTGTCCATTTACTACCAAATTTCAAGGTTGCAAAAATGCAAAAGGTATGTGCAGAATGTCAATTCGGTAAGCAATCAAGAGCATCATTTCTGCATGACAACCATGTTAGTGGGAATGTGCTAGAAACAGTACATACAAATGTTTGGAGTTTTGCAAAGACTACATCTATGGGTGGTTGTAGATTTTATGTTAATTTCATTGATGAAGATACACAAAAAGTATGGGTATATTTTCATGAAAGAGAAGAGTGAGGTGTTCACTCACTTCCAAAATTTTAAAGCTATGGCAGAAAAGCAAATAGGGAAGTATACTTAGACATCAAGATCTGATGGAGGAGGTGAATACATGTCAAATGATTTCAACAACTTTCTTAAAAGTCATGGAATTCGATGTCAGTTTTCATGCAGGTACACACCACAATAGAATGGCATTGCTGAACAAAAAAATAATCATATTGTGAAAATAGAAAGAGCCTTGATGGCTGAGAAGAATATGCCTCATCCTTATTGGGCAGAGGTTGTGCATACTGCTGTATATATCATGAACAGAACTCTGACAACTATTGTACATCAAGTTACACCTAAAGAGAAGTTTACAGGTAAAAAGCCAAACCTATCACATATGAAAATATTTGGTTGTATTGCATACGTACATGTTCTAGATGAGTTGAGGATGAAGCTTGATCTAAAAGCAGAAAAATGTATCTTTAGTGGATACTCCCTTGAAAAAAAGGGATATAAATGTTATAACCTACTCACATGACAGGTGAAGGTGAGCACAGATGTGGTATTTGACGAAATATCAAGCTTCTATGCATATTCCAAAGATGGGCTTAATCTTAGTGCGTTCGGAGGCCAAAACAAACTCATATCGTGATTTCAACACCATAGAGCAAAATGGTTTTGATCTCCTTATCATCTTGAGTATGCTCACCTATTTTCCTGTGATTATGAGACTGTGATTAGAGGGGTGTCAATGATGCCCTAGATGAAGCAGCAACCTGCTCTGATACCAATTGTTGAAGCTCGAGGTCTGTAGAAGCACGCTAACAACACAAGGAAGAAGAAGAAGTTTGTAGCACAACACACAATACTAAATGTATTACCACTTGAATGTACAAAGATAAGTGACCCATTAGGTCTACAGGCTTACATATAAATCGAGGCTTACATACAGTATTACCACTAAGTGCCCCAGTGGTCCTAGTGTATTCACACACATCACTGCCTAAATATATCAACACTTACTTTAACTATTCATGAATATTGAGGGACATATCCATAATTCGAAATGTTTTTGTATTATCCTTATTACTCATCATCACTAGAGTCACTAATTTGTGGCATTGTGTATTTGGGGAGCCAAGGGAGACACAAGAGCTATAAAAATGTTCTTATTTCCAATTCCTCAATATATTTCTCCTTGAAGTCCAAAACTTTGGCATATACAACATATGATCTTGCATTCTTCTTAACAAAACTCACATTAATATTAGTGCCCATTGGATAAAACTACATAGCTCCTTTGATATGTGATTGCCTTATGGTGATCTCTATCTACTCTTTTTCTCAATTATTGACTTTGTAAAAGAAATAAGTATTAAAATTATTTCCCTTTACTGTCTATAATGATCCCATTACATGTTCACATTTTTGAAAATCTATAAAAAACATTGGTCCATCAAGGAGCTTTTGCATACCTACTACCTTCCACCTTTTTTTACCACATGAGACCTTTGAAACTTATAAAATTATTTGCAAAGCATAGTATATATGAATTTTCCCTTATTTACTATGGAAATATGCTTGCTTACTATTCTTATATAATCTTGGAGCTCCTTTTCAATCCGTTCTTTATTAGGTAATTCATCCACACCTGATTCAACCTCTACTACTTCAATAGCTTCACTATCTAGGAACTAGTGCCCTTTGGACAGAGACATTCCCACTTCCAACTTGGCCACTAGAATTCCCTTTGTCTTTTTTTTTGGTAAAAGATAAGAAAACTAAATACTCCACATAAATAAAGAGACTACAACAAATAATTTTTCATCACTAGAAGAAGCAAAAAATTTCATAGTATTCCTCACATATTTTCATCATTCCACTCACATAATATTATCCATGTGATCATCAAAGTCAAGCAAGTTTTTTCCTCTACTTCTGTAATTGGACAAATATTAAAAGTAAGAAATAAAGAAGAAAAAAATTGAAATAAAATTCAAATAAGCTCACGCATTCATTTTACATCTTTCTTTGTGCCCAATAAATATAACATTTCTATACTTATATATTTTTTCTATTTTTCTCTTTTATATTTTTTCAATAGTGATAAGGAGAATTCCATGCTTTTCTCCCACTCTTAGGTCTATACCACATGTTGAAAGAGCTTTCTTGAGTTCCTGGGTTAAAAACAATCTCGTGCCTAGTGAATGCATGGCTTTGTAATGTAGCTCTATTTATGCTAACTTTGGATATGCAATTATCTAAATGGTGCATAATTAAGGTCTTAAGTGATTCACTTAAGTGCTTGTCTATTGTTGAGGCTTTTCTTCTATTAGTTTTTAGTATATATATGTATTTGAAAATGAATATTGTTTTGATGCTTCTTATTATTATCCATTTGTCTTGTAAATTCTCACCTCTTTGATGGTTCTTCTATCTTTATTTTTTTCTTCACTTTTGAAGATCTTTGAAAGTCTTCTCTCATTTCCTCCTTAGGTCTCCTAGCTTGTCTTATAGTTTTGTTGCTCATCTTTGAGTTTTGATTTTGTTCTATTTTTTTGTTTTTTGTATTTTAGGTTTCTAGAACTTCTTGTTCTTTGTGAAATTTCTTCATCTAGAAATTGGAATATCTCCATCTCCACTTTGTGTATCTCTGGTTGCAATTCATGCATGACATCACTCACAAACAACATTGTCATAGACCTCTCTTTTGCTTTTAATTTTAACAAATTTCTTTCAAAATCCAAATACACTTTATTTCAACTCATCCACTCTTGCCCTAAAATAAGAATTTTAGGCATTAATTCTTTAGGCCATTACTCACACTCTACTAAAGTTTTCCCTCTCCTATTCTCAATTCAGCTTTGACTATTGACGAAGAAGAAAGAGTTTTTCCATTGATTGCCTTAATCATTGTACTTTTGCTAAATTTCCATTCCTCAAGTTGACTCAATAATTCGGAACTAATTGTGTTCACTTGAGCTCCTATTTCTAATAGAACCCTAATTTTTGTTCCTTGATATTGCATTTCCACTATTAGTAAATGATCATTTGATCTCCTTTGATCAACCTAGAAAGTCATCAAATGTCTCATTTCTCTTTTCTGTCTAATTCTTTCCTTGGACTCATCTTGAGCTTCTTGCCTTATTCTTATTTCTTCTTCTTTTCTTCTTTGTGATTGTTGTAGTCTTTTCCATGTTCCATTGTCATAAGTTCCAAGTACCTTTTGATCCTGCATCCACTTACATAGTTTGGCATGACTTCCTCGTCCATGTTTTTCAATTGTACAACTCCACTAGGACTAATCCTATGAAGAATATATGGTCCATGTTCCCTTTCTTCTAGGTTTTTACTATGTTCTTTTAAGTATGTAAGCTAGAACTAAATCACCTTCTTAGAAGTCTTTATATTTTATAGTAGATCATAATATGGTTTCTGTTTTTTCTTATTTGTATAAATACTCATGATAGCCTATAACCTTGATTCTCCAAGTTTTTCTAACTCCATAATTATCTTTGTGAAAAATATCACGCCTCTTCACATATATCTTGGAATCATGGAACAATTTTGGCCAACATAATCCTAAGTAAAGGATTAACTTTGCAATCCTATCACTTGAAAAGTGTCCTCTTGGTACTCTTGAATGAGATAACTCCAACATTTTCAAGTACTTCTCTTCACAAAACACAGATTCTAAGATATCCATTCATTCTTCTCTTGTAAAATTGAATACTTATCAACACAACTTTTGTTGATATGTTTAGGTAGTGATGTGTGTGAACACTCTAGGACCACCGGGGCACTTTTTTCCCTCTTTAGGAGGTTTTTTCCCCCGGCTTGTATATACACCTATTGCCCTAATGGGCTACTTATCTTTGTACATTCTCTAGTAATACATTCAGTATTGTCTGTTGTGCTCCAAGCTTCTTCTTCTTCCTTGTGCTCTTCGCATGCTTCCACAGACATCTAACTCCAACAATTGGTATCAGAGCAAGTCGTTGCTTCATCTAGGGCACCGTCGACACTCCTCTGTTTGCAGTCTCAGAATCGCACAAATTTTTGTGAGCATACTCAACGTGTTTTCCAGATCAAAAGAACTTTGTTGTGTGGTGCCAAAATCGTGATCTGATCTCGTTTCGGCCTCCGAACGCACTATCACAGTGCTTGTGCAAGCTATTTCATCTTTTTGTGCCAAAGGTATATACCAGTTTCTGTTCGCTAGTATAAGCGTCTCAAAGTCTGCTACAAGTCTAGTGGAATTCATCTGGGCAGTTTTGTTCAACTTTTTGAGATACAATCAATTTTTTGCATCAATGTATTTTAGTCACCGGCCATGGCTGAAAGCAGTGATGTATTCCGTATCTTGGCTGTTGAGGATAAGTTGGATGGTACCAACTACCCGTTATGGGCTTATATGATGAGACAAGTATTGGTTGCAAAAGGACTGTGGAACATTGTGCAGGGTGTTGAAAAACATCCTATCACATCTACAAGTGTTACAACTGCAGGTACAAAAGCTGAGGCAGAAGGTGTCGAAGATGATGATATTCTGCATATTCCTATTCGTGTTGCGGTTTCTACTACACCTACTATAGAGCAGATTCTTTGGGGTGGCAGAGATGCTCAGGCACATGCATTGATAGCTTTGTCTCTCAAAGGTGCCATTATTCCTCACATTTGCTCTTGCAGAATAGCTAAAGATGCTTGGGATACACTTACCACATTGTAGCAAGCTAGGAATGAGCCTCATGTTGCTTACCTCAAAAAACAATTGGAGAGTGAGCACATGAATGAAGGTGATTCTATGGACAATTTTCTAATAAAGATCAAAGACTCGAAGGAACAATTGATTTCTACTGATGAGGTTATACCACATAGCTCACTTGTGCAGACAATTCTGAATGGTTTTCCTGATTCATATCAGAGTTTTGTTTCTACTCTTTGGTTAATGATGAAAGGCAATCCAAATGCCTTGTCGTTTGAGGAGTTAGTCTCTGTTCTCTTGCAGGAAGATCAGTCTAGGCAGTCTAGGCAGAACAGGTCCATTCTGCATGTTGCAGATCAAGCTTTCCTGGCTAGTCAGAAGGACAAAGGAAAATGGAGCTCTTCAACTAGTAAGCAGAAATCTGCAAATGCTGCACATTCGAAGAAGGAAGATAAAGATGAGAAGAAATCAAAAAAGAAGAAACTTTTTTGCAAGTATCATAAAGGGAATTATCATATCATAAAGAACTGTCCAAAACTAGCTGTTAAAGAGGCAAAGAAGAAAGAGGCTGGAATGGTTGTTGTAGAGGCCTCTACACCAAAACAGAGTCTGCTAATCTTATGCAGGAAGAAGAATGGGCGTTTACTACTGTCTGCAGTTTTGACCCATCTTCTTATGAGCAGTGCATGTCTACAATAGACTCAAATGTTTAATACTTTGACAGTGGGGCGACCAAACATATTACCTCGCAGTGCAATTTCTTCTCTTCACTCGAGCGTGCCCCTACAAGAAATACTGTTACATGTGTCAAGAACTCCTCTTATCTTATTATGGGAGTTGGTAAGATCATTTTGACTACTACTGATGGTAGTTCTTTCACTTTGTCAGATGCTTTGTTTATGCCAAGGATCAAGAAAAATCTGTTATTAGTTTCTGCATTAGCAAAGACTGGCTTGGTTGTGAAATTTTTTGATGATAGATGTACAGTTCATGATCTGTCAAATGGCAATGTGATTATTGCTTCTGACATTTTATGTTGTGGGCTGTATAAGCTCATACACTATGAAAGATCTGCAAATGATTCAGCATGTGGAGTACATGATTCTCAAGCTATGTCAGATGCAAAGCTTTGGCATGCATGCTTTCATCATCTAAATTTTGCTAGTTTGCTACGCCTGCAAAATCTAAAATGGTGTCCTCTTTGCCCAAACTTGAGGCACCTGGAAAACATGTTTGTGAAGGCTGTATTTTGGGCAAAATGAAGCATTCTTCCTTTCCAAAAGATGGTGCAGTTCAGGCTACTCAAAAATTGCAGTTTGTACATAGTGATGTCTGTGGTCCTATGCACACCTTCTTTTGGAAATTATCTTTACTTCATGACTTTCATCTCTGATTTTTCCAGGCATGCATAGGTATATCCATTGAAGAAAAAGTCTGAAGTGTTTATGTGCTTCAAATAGTTTTTGGTTTTGGCTAAAAATCTATCAGCATGTAAAATGGGCACCCTCCATTTTGATCTAGGGGGGAATATATGTCTTCTAATTTTAATGCATTTCTGGCTCAACGTGAGATAAAACACCAGTGTACAGTGTTGTATACACCTCAAGAGAATGGAGTTACTGAACAAAAGAACAGGTCACGCATGGAGATGGCGAGGTGTATGGTCAAGAGTCAAACTTTACCACATAGTTTCTGGCTTGAGGTTGTCATGTGTGCAACATATGTACTTAACAGGTGTCCCATTAAAGCGCTATAGTCTATCACTGCATATGAGGCTTGGCATGATCGCAAGACATCTATTGCCCATCTGCGTGTTTTTGGTTGTCTTGCATATGCATGAGTGACAAAACAACATCGTAGCAAATTGGATGATAAAGCAGTAAACTGTATTTTTGTTGGGTACAGTTCTGAAAGTAAAGGGTATCGTTTGTATCATCCACAGACTAAACGCATTCTGGTTAGCCATGATGTTGTTTTTATGGAAGATGCTATTCAACCATTGCTTTCATGTACCAAGGAGACATCTGTTAGCTCCAAAGACATGTATGATACTTTGCTCCCTCTTTTTACAGGTGGACAGTCTAGTGCTGGTCCTAATGAGGCAACTTCTCAGCCTTTGTAGGTTTCATGTGATGATGCAGATCATTCCATTTCAGATGCAAATTTACATGATGCACTTGTTGATGAGAGTGATGATATTCAGCAGGCAAAAACTATGCCAAAATGGTTGGTGCAGACTTTGCATGAAAGCAAATTAGATGCACCTCTATAATATCGTACTCGTTCAGGCTCTCATAATGCATCTTTTGCATCAGATTGTTATGCTATGGCTGCATCTAATCTCTATGATGAGAATGAGCCTGTTTCATTTGATGAAGCACAAAATTCAAAAAATTGGATGGCTACTATGCAATCTGAATATGATGCTAAAATGAAAAATGGTAGTTGGTCTTTATGTGACTTGCCTCCTGGCAAGAAGGCCATTGGTACTAAGTGGGTATACAAGCTGAAGCACAAGCTTGATGGTACGATTGATAGGTATAAAGCTAGGCTTGTTGCAAAGGGTTATGTGCAGGAAAAAGGCATTGATTTTGATGAAATATTTGCTCCTACTTGTCGTATGACTACTGTTCGTAGCTTTTGTGCACTTGCAACCCAACATGGTTGGAATGTACATCAGCTGGCATTAAAACAACATTTCTGAATGGCGACTTGCATGAAGAAGTGTATGTTTTTCAGCCCCATGGCTTTGTATACAAAGGGCATGAAAACTAGGTGTGCAGGTTAAAGAAGGCATTATTAGGTTTAAAGCAAGCACCATGTGCTTGGTATGAGAAGATACATGCCTATCTAATTGCACATGGTTTTGAGAACAATCCAATTGAAAGCACCTTATATGTTAAGCATGCTAATGATGTACTTCCGATCATTGTGGTTAATGTTGATGGACATGCTGCTCACTAGTCCTCATGAGAGGCTTACTACTGATTTTAAGGCTGATTTGCATGCCTCATTTGAGATGTCTGATTTGGGGAATTTGCATCACTATTTGGGCATTTAGTTTATGTACGTTGATGGTGGTATGGCTTTGTGTCAAACAAAATACATTGACACATTATTGCAGCGTTTTGGCCTTGAAGACTGTAAACCTATTGCCACTCCTATGGAGACATGTTTATGATTGAGTCTTCATAATGTTGGAGATGCATTTGATGTTGTTCTCTATTAGCAGGTTGTTGGATGCCTCATTTGCTTATGCATTACTCGGCCAGATATTCAGTTTGTTGTCTCACAGATGAGTAGGTTTATGCATTGCCCAGGGTTAAGCATTGTCAGGCAGTTAAGCGCACCATGCTTGAGGTGTATTTGATCTACATCAAAGGCTATCGCGTTGAAAGAATATCCGTTGGAGAGTTCTTTTATTTATGCTAATTTATTGTACTTTTTTAAAAAAGATTTTTCATGGATCTTTTACCGTTGTAAAAGCCTTGAGCTTTATGCATGTAAAAGTAGAAAAAGAGAGCCTAAATCCCACAAATTTGTGGTGGTTGAGTTGCATTCAATCAAGCAATGAATCACCTAAAAGTAGATCAAACTAGATCTTCATTTTTCTTAGCTTGTAGGAAAGTGAATTGATTCCCTCCAACAACCATTCACACCTTCATTTGAATTCAAATTCCACTTGTAGAAGTCGTGGAGCACTCTTAGAGTCTACATAAAGACTTGAAATCACTTCTACAATACATGGAAGCAATACAGATGTTGGAGATAGATGTTTGTGGAAGCACGCGAACAGCACAAGGAAGAAGAAGAAGCTTGGAGCACAACACACAAGACTCAATGTATTACTAGAGAATGTACAAAGATAAGTAGCCCATTAGGGCAATCGGCTTATATACAAGCTGGGGGAAAAAAACCTCCTAAAGAGGGAAAAAAGTGCCCCGGCGGTCCTAGTGTGTTCACACACATCACTACCTAAAATATATCAACAAATCCCCCCTCGGAGTGATGCGGTGAACAAGGAGCTGGCACTCATCTATAAGGAAGTGCCAAGCTATGTGGAAATCACTCCACAAAAGGAAGTAAGCCCAAAGCTTTGCGGAAAGCTTCAAACTTCTCCCTAGGCACAACCTTCGTGAAAAGGTCTGCAATGTTCTCCTGTGTGGGCACATATGCCAAGATGATCTCCCCAGCAGAGAACCTCTCCCTGACATAGTGATAATGCACCTCAATGTGCTTAGTGCGAGCATGGAACACATGGTTCCTCACAACTGCCAATGCACTCTGACTGTCAGTGAAGATGGTGGTGGCAGAAGACTGGCCAACACCCAAATCAGCCATAAGGCATCTGAGCCATACACACTCAACAGTCGCTGTGAAAGCTGCCCTATACTCAGCCTCACAACTGGAAGTGGCCACAGTAGGCTGCTTCTTGCTCAACCAAGATATACATGAGCTACCAAGCATGAAGCAAAAACCACTGGTGGACACATGAGTGTCATAGCAACCAGCCCAATCTGAGTCAGAAAAAGCATGCAAATTTGGCGGTAGTGATCCCCCCTTGGGATAAAACAACCCAAGTAGCCAAGTACCACTCAAGTAGCGAAATATGCGCTTAACTGCCATCCAATGCGTGACTCCTGGGCAATGCATAAACCTGCTCATCTGTGAGACAACAAACTAAATATCTGGCCAAGTAATGCATAAGTAAATCAAGCATCCAATAGCCTACTGATAGAGAACAACATCAAATGCATCTCCAGCATCATGAAGACTCAATTGTAAACCTATCTCCATAGGAGTGGCAATAGGCTTACAGTCTTCAAGGCCAAAACGCTGCAATAATGTGTCAATATATTTCGTTTGACACAAAGCCATTCCACCATCAACTTGCATAAACTGAATGCCCAAATAGTGATGCAAATGCCCCAAATCAGACATCTCAAATGAGGCATGCAAATTAGCCTTAAAATCAGCAATATGCTTCTCAATAGGACCAGTGAGCAGCATGTCGTCAACATAGACAACAATGATCAGAAGCACATCATTAGCACGCTTAACATATAAGGTGCTTTCAGTTGGACTGTTCTCAAAACCATGTGCAATCAGATAGGCATGTATCTTCTCATACCAAGCACGTGGTGCTTGCTTTAAACTATATAACGCCTTCTTTAACCTGCACACCTGGTTTTCATGCCCTTTCTGCACAAAGCCAGGGGGCTGAAAAACATACACTTCTTCATGCAAGTCACCATTCAGAAATGTTGTTTTAATGTCCAACTGATGTACATTCCAACCATGATGGGCTGCAAGTGCACAAATGCTCCGAACAATAGTCATACGACATGTAGGTGCAAAGGTCTCATCAAAATCAATGCCTCTTTCCTGCGCATAACCCTTTGCAACAAGCCTCACCTTATACCTGTCAACTGTACCATCAGGTTTACGCTTCAGCTTGTATACCCACTTAGTGCCAATGGCCTTCTTGCCAGGAGGCAAGTCACATAAAGACCATGTACCATTCTTCATTATAGCATCATATTCAGATTGCATAGTAGCCATCCAATTTTCTGAATTCTGTGCTTCATCAAAAGAAACAGGCTCATTCTCATCACAGAGACTAGATGCAGCCATAGCATAGCAATCTGATGCAAAGGAGGCACTATGAGAGCCTGAACGAGTACGATATGACAAAGGTGCATCTAATTTGCTGTCACGCAAAGTCTGCACCAGCCATTTTGGCATAGTTTTTGCCTGCTTAATATCAGCTCTCTCATCAACAAGTGCGTCATGTAAATCTGCATCAGAAATGGAATGATCTGCATCATCATATGAACCCTGCAAAGGCTGAGAAGTTGCCTCATTAGGACCAACACTAGACTGTCCACCTGTAAAAAGAGGCATCAAAGTATCATACATGTCTTTGGAGCTAACAGATGTCTCCTTAGTACATGAAAGCAATGGCTGAATAGCATCTTCCACAAAGACAACATCACGGCTAACCAGAACGCGTTTAGTCTGTGGATGATACAGACGATAGCCTTTACTTTTTGAACTGTACCCAATAAAAATACATTTTACTGCCTTATCATCCAATTTTTTGCGATGTTGTTCAGGCACTAGTGCATATGCCAAACAACAAAAAACATGCAGATGAGCAACAGATGGCTTGCGGTCATGCCAAGCCTCATATGGAGTGATAGACTGCAGAGCTTTAGTGGGACACCTGTTCAGTACATATGTTGCACACATGATAGCCTCAAGCCAGAAACTATGAGGTAAAGCGTGACTCTTGACCATACACCTCGCCATCTCCATGAGAGACCTGTTCTTCCGTTCAACAACTCCATTCTGTTGAGGTGTATACGGCACTGTACACTGGTGTTTTATCCCACCTTCAGCCAGAAATGCATTAAAATCAAAAGACATATATTCCCCCCCTCGATCACAACGGAGGGTGCCCATTTTACATGTTGACAGATTTTCAGCCAAAACCAAAAATTGTTTAAAGCACATGAACACTTTGGACTTTGCTTTGAGTGGATATACCCATGCATGCCTGGAAAAATAATCAATGAAAGTCACGAAGTAAAGGTAATTTCCAAAAGAGGCTGTCTGCATAGGACCACAAACATCACTATGTACAAGTTGCAATTTCTGTGTAGCCCGAACTGAACCATCTTTTGGAAAGGAGGAACGCTGCATTTTGCCCAAAATACAGCCTTCACAAACATGTTTTCCAGGTGCCTTAAGCTTGGGCAAAGAAGACACCATATAAGA
Source organism: Ceratopteris richardii (assembly GCA_020310875.1). Classification (NCBI taxonomy): domain Eukaryota; kingdom Viridiplantae; phylum Streptophyta; class Polypodiopsida; order Polypodiales; family Pteridaceae; genus Ceratopteris; species Ceratopteris richardii. The sequence goes on along the minus strand of CM035434.1, from coordinate 30,180,815 downwards.
TTTCTGCAGGCGTAGCAAACTAGCAAAATTCAGATGACCAAAGCGTGCATGCCAAAGCTTTGCATCTGACATAGCCTGAGAATCATGAACTGCACATGCCAAATCATTCACAGATCTTTCATAGTCTATGAGCTTATACAGCCCACGACATAAAATGCCAGATGCAATAATAACATCGCCATTTGACAAATCATGAACTGTACATCTGTCATCAACAAATTTCACAACCAAGCCAATCTTGGCTAATGCAGAAACTGATAACAGATTCTTCTTGATCCCTGGCAGAAATAAAGCATCTGACAAGGTGAAAGAACTACCATCAGCGGTAGTCAGAATGATCTTGCCAACTCCCATAACAAGATAAGAGGAGTTGTTGGCACATGTGACAGTATTCCCTATAGGGGCAGGCTCGAGTGAAGAGAAGAAACTGTGCTGCGAGGTGATATGTTTGGTCGCCCCACTCTCAAAGTACCAAACATCTGAGTCCACTACAGACATGCACTGGTCATGAGAAGATGGGTCAAAACTGCAAACAGTAGTAAATGCCCATTCTTCTTCCTACACAAGATTAGCAGACTCTGTTTTTGGTGTAGAGGCTTCTGCAACAACCATTCCAACCTCCTTTTCCTTTGCCTCTTTTGCAGCCAGTTTTGGACAGTTCTTTATGATATGATCATTCCCTTTACAGTACTTGCAAAACAATTTCTGCTTTTCTAATTTCTTCTCATCTTTATCCTGGTTCTTCGAATGTGCAGCATTTGCAGATTTCTGCTTACTAGTAGAAGAGCTCCATTTTCCTTTGCCCTTCTGACTAGCCAGGAAAGCTTGATCTGCAACACGCATAATGGACATGTTCTGCCTGGATTGATCTTCCTGCAACAAAACAGAGACTAACTCCTCAAATGATAAGGCATTCGGATTTCCTTTCATCATCAACCGAAGAGTAGAAGCAAAATTCTGGTATGAATCAGGAAGACCATTCAGAACGGTCTGCACAAGTGAGCTATCTGGTATAACCTCATCAGCAGAAATAAACGGTTCCTTCAAATCTTTGATCTTCGTTAGGAAATTGTCCATAGAATCACCTTCATTCATGTGCTCACTCTCCAACTATTTTCGGAGGTAAGCAACACGAGCCTCATTCCTAGCTTGGTACAATGTGGTAAGTGTATCCCAAGCATCCCTAACTGTTCTGCAAGAGCGAATATGAGGAATAATGGCACATTTGATAGACAAAGCTATCAATGCATGTGCCTGGGCATCTCTGCCATCCCAACGAATCTGCTCTGCAGTAGGTGCAACGGAAACAGCAGCACGAACAGGAATCTGCGGAATATCATCTTCAACACCATCTTCATCAGCTCCAGCACCTGTATTTGCAGTACCTGTCATTACAGGTGTAACAGGACGTCTTTCAACACCCTGCACAATGTTCCACAATCCTTTTGCAACCAAAACATGTCGCATCATATAAGCCCATAATGGGTAGTTGGTACCATCCAACTTATCTCTCAACAGCCAACATACGGAATACATCACTACTTTCAGCCATGGCTGGTGACTAAAATACCTTGATGCAAAAAATTGACTGTATCTCAAAAAGTTGAACAGAACTGCCCAGACGAGTTTTGCTAGACCTCTAGCAGACTTTGAGACGCTTAAACTGGCGAACAAAAACTGGTATATACCTTTCAATTGGCACAAAAAGATGAAATAGCCTGCAGAAGCGCTGCGATAGTGCATTCGTACGATTCTGAGACTGCAAACAGAGGAGTGTCGACGGCACCCTAGATGAAGCAACGACCTGCTCTGATACCAATTGTTGGAGATAGATGTCTGTGGAAGCACGCAAACAGCACAAGGAAGAAGAAGAAGCTTGGAGCACAACACACGAGACTGAATGTATTACTAGAGAATGTACAAAGATAAGTAGCCCATTAGGGCAATCGGCGTATATACAAGCCAAGGGAAAAAAACCTCCTAAAGAGGGAAAAAAGTGCCCCGACGGTCCTAGTGTGTTCACACACATCACTACCTAAAATATATCAACAATAGATACACTTGTGACCATCATTGTCTTGCTCCTTCAATTTTCTACATCATCTTCTTTGCCAATAGTAATATTGAAGAGGTTGCTAATCTCTTTAGAGCTCCAAATTGAGTGCAAGATGGCTCATTGGAAAGGCATTAGTGTCTAGTTTATGCCTACAAATTTTCATAACATTTGGTTTAGTAGCTTGGGAGAAATCTTAGTTTTTCTGTCTCGAGATCAATCTCTACATATTCCTAAAAAATAGGAGGTACCACCGTTGAGTGTCTGATTCATTCTTATTTTGCTTATTCCTTATACTTTTGTGCATTCTATACACTCAACCCTATGTGTATCACTCCCATAAAAGGATTTTTTCTAATTGTAATCATGCTGGTCGCTATGGGCATTTGAAATGCATTGTCTCTTCCATAGATAGTAAGTTTTTTGAGCTACTCGATGCACAAACCTATCTGTTTTGTATCGACTCATTCTCCTTGATGCTCCAAAGTACATAGTGCATTTCTTTGCACTTATCTCATGCCTATAAGATCTATTTGAGTCTCCATAAGCTCAAGGGCTGGTTTTGTGCCGGTTGGCTATACCAAACTTTGTCGCTTCGAAATGCACTTTTGTATCTTCTACAAGCTTCTCCAAGTTCTCTCAATGGTATCAGAGGTAGATCAAGATGGGTGACAATTTTCCCTCAATGATCGAGAAGCTTGATCGACACAACTATGCGGCTTGGAAAATCAGAATGGAGGCCTATTTGCAAGGTAGAAATCTTTATGGAATTGTAGTAGGTGATGAAGCTATGCCTATTCCAAGATCCAAGAGGACCTACACAAGAGGAGATAGATAAGCTCACACTTTGGTGTGCAGGGGATGCTCAAGCAAGGTCGTACATACTAAACTCTATCTGTGACTTTCTATTACCACATATTAGAGGATGCAAGACATCTCAAGAGACTTGGGATGCCCTCAAGACTTTCTTTTCTGCTAGTACCAAAGCAAGAAAGAATCATCTTTGGAAAGAGTTCAACCAAATGAAGAAGACACCTAAACAAACTATCATAGATTTTGTTATCAAGGTCAAGGAGGTTGCGGATCAGTTAGCATCCATTGGAGAGCTGATTGAAGAAGAGGCTATCATGAGGCAAATTCTCAATGGCATTCGAAGTGATAAGAAATGGAAATCCTTCACGACGGCTTACGATTTCATTATGGATGTGCAAACTCCAGACTTCAATATCTTTCTTGGACAACTCTTCAATCAAGAAGCCAACAATTGCATAAAGGAAGGTAACTCCTATAATGGTAATTCAACTAGCGCTCTATATGCAGATAAGAAGGATAAGAAGCAGAAGGGAAAAAAGAAGGAAGAAGATGAAGAAGAGACTTCCCAAGCCAACTTCTAAAGCAAGAGAAAGTGGAAAGGGAAGAACAAAGGACCAAAGCAAGACAAATCCAAAGGTCAGAATGTTCAACCTTGTGCCATCTACGATAAGACCCAACACACCACTCAGAATTGCTGGTTCAATGGGAAGACCTAGAAAGGAAATGGAAGTGGTTGATATGGTAGCGATAGAGGCAGAGGTGCACACAACTTCAACAATAATAGTAGAGGCTATAATAGAAGGGACTTCAACAATTATTCAGAAGATCAACCACATGAAGACTCATTGCTTCTCATGAATCTAAGCCATGAAGAAGGTAAAGAAGATGATCATTTTTTCTACATAGATTCGGGATGTTGGAATCCTGTTGTAAGCAACATTGCTCTTCTATCCGACTTGGAAAGTCCAAAGCATATACATGAAGTGCAAACACGGGATGACACAAAGCACAATGTGGAGAAGATTGGTAATTTTAGAGCTTCCAATGACAAGACAAACATTCTGAGTAAGGTTCTCTATGTACCCACTATCACTAAAAACCTAATAAGTGTAGGCCAAATAGTTGAAAAAGGCTTGCAAGTTAGATTCACCCAACATGGAGCTTTTGTGGAAGATCCATGTCAAGGCTTCAAGAAAATAGCCAGAGGTGAGAAGCATGGTATGCTCTTTACTTTGAAGTAGGAGAAACTAGGAACATAGCTCTATTCACTTTTGGGTCTCAAACCCTAAGTGAGCTTGAAGTGTGGCATAAGAGACTTGCTCATGTGAATGAAAGAACCTTGAAGGATATATGCAGGAATCAAAGTGTTCTAGGACTACCGAATATATCGAAGAAATACATGATCAAAAGGTGTGATGCATGTTAGATTGGGAAGGCACAAAGATAACCATTCAACCACAAAGGCTACATCCACAACAACTTATTGGACTTAGTACATACAAATGTATGGGGACCAAGTCAAGCACCTTCATTGGTAGGATCAAGGTATTATGTCTCATTTATTGACGACCATAGTAGATCGATTGTTCTATACTTTATGAGGAGTAAGAATGAAGTGTTTGATTGCTTCAAAAAGTATCTCACACATGTGGAGAATCATACAAGTAGATTACTCAAGAAGCTTAGATCTGATGGAGGGGGAGAATACTTCTCCAAAGAGTTTGATGAGTTCTTGCAAGACAAAGGTATCAAAAGGGAAGTGACTACGAGATACTCTCCTCAACTAAATGGAATTGCAGAGAGGAGAAACAAGACATTGGTTGGATCAGCCTGAACAATGCTTGAAGAGAAGAAGTTGCCACATTATCTATGGGCAGAAGCTATTTCAACTGTTGTGTACCTTGTTAATAGACCACCATCCAAATCACTTCAAGGTATGAATCCTTATGAAGCATGGTATGGAAGAAAACCTAGTCTTGGACATTGCAAGGTTTTTGGTTGTTTAGCTTATGTTCATGTACCATCACAAATAAGAGGTAAGCTATATGAAAGGGCAACAAAGGTAGTGTTTATTGGATACGATTCAACTCAGATGGGTTACAGGTTCTATAATCCTTCAACCAAGAAATTCACTATAAGTAGAGATGTTGTGTTTGAAGAACGCAAGTCTTGGTATAATGAAGACAAACAAAAGGTAGCTCTACCATATGATCCTGATTTTGTTTCTCATCAATTAGGAAGCAAGCATGATACACAGGTCCATGATCCAAGAAGTGATACAGACGATGAACAAGATGAAAAAGAAAAGGATTGCAAACTATGGAAGTCAAGAGGCAAAGCAAAGACGCAAGAGGTTGGAGAATGCTCCAAACAAGCACCTAGAAGATCAACAAGAGAGAAGAAACAATTAGAAAGGTATGGATATGATTCAACATTTGTTATGAAGCATTCAATCTACTTGGCGAAAGACTCTATTTCAGAGGAACCCTCAAGGTATGAAGAAGCAAAGGGAAACCCTAATTGGGAAAAGGCCATGAAAGAAGAAAAAGATGCATTGAAGGAGATGGACACTTGGGATTTGGTTCCAATGTCGCCAAATCAAGAGGTAATTGGTTGAGGATGGCTATATAAAGTTAAAAGAATTTCAGATGGATCAATTTGCAGGTGCAAGGCAAGATTAGTTGCCAAAGGATGCTCTCAAACTCATGGTATAGACAATGTGGAAACATTCTCACCAGTTGCAAAGATGACTACAATTAGGACATTGATAAGTGTAGGTGCTACAAGGAATTGGAGACTCCTCCAACTTGATGTGAAAAATGCATTCTTAAATGGTTGGATAAGTGAAGAGGTATACAGGTCACAACCACTAGGTTTTGAAAATCCTAATCATCCATCTTATGTTTGGAGACTTAAGAAAGCATTGTATGGATTGAAACAAGCTCTTAGAGCTTGAAATTATAGGTTGGTTACATACCTTCAAGATCAAGGTTCAGACCAAGCAACTCAGATCCTTCTCTATTCATCAAAAGGGATCATGATGAGGTTATCTATCTATGTGTATATGTAGATGATATTATTGCGATAGGGGATTATCTAAATGGCATTCAAAGGATCAAGAGACACATGCAAGAGGAGTTCAAAATCAGTGACCTAGGGGAGCTCACATATTTCCTAGGTATGCACGTAATATACACAGATGAAGGAATGTATTTGACTCAGAGAAGATACATTCAAGATCTACTTCTCAAGTTCAAAATGGAGAACACTAAACCTGTAGGTACACCTTTGGAGATGAATCATAAACTTAGTGTTTATGAAGGTGAGAAAATTGAAGACATTAAAGAGTATCAAAGCTTGATAGGTAGCTTGATATATGCTACTCATACAAGGGCAGACATCTCATATAGTATCAGAGTGCTTAGTCAATTTATGCACTCACCAAGAAGACCACACATGGATGTAGCTAAGAGAGTACTTAAGTATCTCAAAGGTACAATCAACGAAGGTATATTCTATCCTTACTCTTCAGATTTGGATATCAAAATCTATTCAGATGCAGATTGGGTAGGAGCTAAGGATGATAGAAGAAGTACTTTTGGTTATTTAACATTTGCAGGTTCGAAGCTAGTGTCATGGAGTTCCAAGATGCAACCTACAGTTGCTTTATCCTCAACTAAAGCAGAGTACAGAGGTCTGACCATAGCAACTCAAGAGGCAATATGGTTAAAAGCATTGTATACAGATTTGGGACTTGTGAGTTCCAAACCTCACATATTTGGAGATAATGTAAGTTCCATGCATCTAGCGGCAAACCCTATTTTTCATGCAAGGACAAAGCACATAGAAGTTCATTACCACTCCATCAGGGAGAAGCTCATGGCAAAGGAGATTGACATTTTTTTGTTCCTACTGAAAAGTAAGTAGCAGATATGATGATGAAGGCACTTGATGGAGTAAAGCTTTTTAGATTCAAAGCTATGGCAGGTATTCCACCTATCAGAGAATGAAGACTCAAGCATACTTTAGCTTGAGGGGGAGCTGTTGGAACATCAAGCTTACACTATGCTTGAGGTGGATTTGATCTACATCAAAGGCTATAGCATCGAAAGAATATCCGTTGGAGAGTTCTTTTATTTATGCTCACTTATTGTACTTTTTAAAAAAGGTTTTTCATGGATCTTTTACCGTTGTAAAAGCTTGGAGCTTTATACATGTAAAAGTAGAAAGAGAGAGCCTAAATCCCACGAATTTGTGGTGGTTGAGTTGCATTAAATCAAGCAATCAATCACCTAAAAGTAGATCAAACTAGATTTTCACTTTTCTTAGATTGTAGGAAAGTGAATTGATTCCCTCCAACAACCATTCCCACCTTCATTTGAGTTCAAATTCCATTTGTAGAAGTCATGGAGCACTCCTAGAGTCTATATAAAGACTTGAAATCATGTGTACAATATATGGAAGCAATATACATACACTTGTGACCATCATTGTCTTGCTCCTTCAATTTTCTGCATCATCTTCTTCACCAATAGTAATATTGCAGAGGATGCTTCTCTCTCTCTAGAGCCATAAATTGAGTGAAACTTGGCACATTGGAAAGATAATAGTATCTAGTTTATGCCTGTAAATTTTCATAGAATTTTGTTTAGTATATTGGGAGGAATCTTAGTTTTTCTATCTCAGGGTTAGTCTCTACGTATTCCTGAAAAATAGGATACCATTGAGTGTCTGATTCATTCCTATACCATATTTTGCGTATTCCTTATACTTTTGTGTCTATACACTCAAACCTATGTGTATAGAATGCATTCTATATTTTTCTTATTCCTTATACTTTTGTGCATTCTATACACTCAACCCTATGTGTATCACTCCCATAAAATGATTTTTTCTAATTGTAATCACGCTGGTTGCTATGGGCATTTGAAGTTCATTTTCTCTTCCATAGATCTACTCATTTTCCTTGATGCTCCAAAGTACATAGTGCATTTCTTTGCACTTATCACATGCCTATAAGGTCTATTTGAGTCTCCATAAGCTCAAGGGCTGGTCTTGTGCCAGTTGGCTAGACCAAACTTCATCACTTCGAAACACACTTTTCTACCTTCTACAAGCTTCTCCAAGTTCTCTCATGGTCAAGAGTCAAGTTTTACCACATTGAGTTTCTGGCTTGAGGCTATTATGTGTGCATCGTATGTACTTAATATGTGTCCCAGTAAATCATTGCAGTCTATTCCTCTATACAAGGCTTGGCATGGTTGTAAGCCATCTCGTGCTCACCTACATGTTTTTGGTTGTTTGGAATATGCATTAGTGTCTAAACAACAATGCATGAAATTGGATGATAAAGTAGTGAAATGTATTTTTGTTGGGTACCGTTCTAAAAGCAAAGGCTATCGTCTATATCATCCACAGACTAAATGCATTTTGGTTAGCCATGATGTTTTTTTTTGTGGAAGATCCTATTCAACCATTACTTTCATGTAATAAAGAGACATTTGTTAGCTCCAAAGATATGTATGACACTTTGTTGCCTCTTAGGTTCCCTGTGTTGATCATTTCTCATACAGATTTACATGATGCACTTGTTGATGAGAAAACTGATATCGAGGAGGCAAAAAATATGCCAAAATGGTTGGTGTAGACTTTGCGTGAGAGCAAATTAGATGTACTTGTGTCATATCACACTTATTCAGGATCTCGTAGTTCTTCTTTTGCATCAGCTTGCTATGCTATGGTTGCATCTAGTCTCTATGATGAGAATGAGCTTGTTTCATTTGATGAAGCACAAAATTCTCAAAATTGGATGGCTGGTATGCAATCAGAATATGATGCCATACACACATGCATGCATACATACCCACACATACACATATACACACATGCATACATACACATAGGAAAATAGATCATACATACACACACACATACACACGTCTACATATTGACACATGCATACATACACACATACATGTACACACATGCATGCTTACATACACACACATATACACACATGCATGCATACACACACATACATATATATAAAATAGGATTAGGGTTTTTACGCTATTTACACATACATACACATACACATATAATACATATATACATGTATATACACCTGCATACATAAATATATATATTTTAGGTCTAGATATTTAAGATTAGGGTTTTAGGGTTTATGCATACATATAACTCAATTACATTTATATTAAGAAAAAGTATAGAAAAAAATCTGAATATATAAATAAACATATATATAAAATAGGATTAGGGTTTTAGGATTAGGGGTTTAGATTTTTATAGGTGTTTAAGTATTTAGGTTTTAGTATTTTAGGTTTACATCTAAGTCTTTCTGATTAGGGTTTTAGGGTTTTAACACCTACATAACATATATACACATACATATAAGTCAATTAAATTTATATAAAGAGAAAATAAATAAAGAAAAAATATGAATATATAAATAAATATATATATATAATAGGATAATTATATAAATAAATAAATATAAAAAGAACTAGTGTTTTAGATAATTTAATTAAATATATATAATGAAATATATATAATTAAATATATAAAAATAAGATTAATTAAATAAAAAATCTGAATATATAAATAAATATATATATAAAATAGGGTTTTAGGTTTTTACAATTAAATTTATATAAAGAGAAAATATAGAAAACAATTAAAGAAAAAAATTTGAATATATAAATAAATAAATATATATATATATAATAGGGTTTTAGGTTTTTAGGATTAGGATTAGGATTAGGGTTTTAAGGTTTTAGGGTTTAAGGAAAAATCTTAATAGGATAATTATATAGATAAATAAATATAAAAAATACTAGTGTTTTAAATAATTTAATTAAATATATAAAAATAGGATTAAGAAGAAATCTAAATTTATAAGTAAATATATATATAAAATAGGGTTTTAGGTTTTTAGGATTAGGATTAGGGTTTTAGGATTAGGGTTTTAGGTTTTTAGGATAAGGATTAGGGTTTTAGGGTTTAGGCATACATATAAGTCAATTAAATTTATATAAAGAGAAAATATATAAAAAATTAAAGAAAAATCTGAATATATAAATAAATATATATATAAAATAGGTTTTTAGGTTTTTAGGATTAGGATTAGGGTTTTAGGGTTTTAGGGTTTAAGGAAAAAATCTGAATAAATAAATAAATAAATAAATAAATAAATAAATAAATAAATAAATAAATATATATATATATATATATATATATATATATATATATATATATATATATATATATATATATATATATATATATATGTATATATATAATAGGATAATTATATAGATAAATAAATATGAAAAGTACTAGTGTTTTAAATAATTTAATTAAATATATATAATTAAATATATAAAAATAGGATTATATAAAATAGGGTTTTAGTTTTTTAGGATTAGGATTAGGGTTTTAGGTTTTTAGGGTTAGGATTAGGGTTTTAGGGTTTAGGCATACATATAAGTCAATTAAATTTATATAAAGAGAAAATATAGGAGAAAATTAAAGAAAAAATCTGAATATATAAATAAATATATATATAAAATAGGGTTTTAGGGTTTAAGGAAAAAAACTAAATAAATAAATAAATACATATATAAGATAGGATAATTATATAGATAAATAAATATAAAAATTACTAGTGTTTTAAATAATTTAATTAAAAATATATAATTAAATATATATAATTAAATATATAAAAATAGGATTAATTAAGAAAAAATCTGAATATATAGATAAACTAGGATAATTATATAGATTAGGGTTTTAGGTTTTCTTAGGTGTTTAAGTATTTAGGTTTTAGTATTTCAGGTTTAAGTCTTTAGGAGTAAAAGTTTTAGGTTTAATAAAAAAAACAAATGATCTAAAATGTCCATATTGTAGCAGATGGCTTCTTTGGATCCGGAGGAGAGAATGGCATGTCCTTGCACTCAATGCAAGTATCAAATTTATCACAAACGACAGATATGTACTGCACATGTTAGAGAGTATGGATCCTTTGATAGGAGTCGACTAGAAAACCTATGCTACCATTCGCATGGTCCCCTAGGTGAGCAGATGGACCCAAACGACATTGCACCGGTAACCTCTCGTGGATAAAAGAGAACAAAGAAGGACTTAGACATACAAGCAATTACTAATAATATTACACAGAATGAACATATGGAAGAGATGCTCGAAGCATTTTATGAGATGGATGAAGATCATGATGGTGGAGAAGATGTCTAGAGTTTCATGGACACAATAAAATTTCCACAATCAAAAGTGGATGAAGAATATGAAAATATGCAAGGACTAGCTCATTTACCACTTTACAATGGAGCAAATATATCTGTACTACATGTGTCACTCGCGATGCTCAATCTGCAATCCATTTATGGATGGTCAGATAGTAGTGTCATTGAATTGTTCAGGTAAGTGGAGAACAAATTGGCTTTCATTGTTGTATCAAAATAACTTTATTTACTAATATCATTTTAATTGCAGATCAATTTTTGCCAGAGGGCAATGACATGCCTCCAACACGTGGGGATGCAAAAACACTTTTACAATCCACTGGAATGGATTATACTAAAATTCATGCTTGTCCAAATGATTGCATTCTCTTTCGGAATGAATATGAGCATCTCCACATATGTCCAGAGTGTGGAGCAAATAGATTTAGAGAAGACCTTGTAAACGAAGCAATCTCCGCAAAGGTTCTTCGCCACTTTCCTATCATTCCACGAATTAAGAACATGTTTAGATGCAAATCTATAGCTGAGTTAATGTCATGGCATACAAAGAGCAGGTCTACAGATGATGTAATGCGAGTGCCTGCTGACTCTGATGCTTGGAAGCACATAGATAGTAAGTGGCTAGAGTTTGCTAGTGAGCCTCGGTCCATACGTCTAGGCCTAGCTATGGATGGAGTGAATCCATTTGGTTTGCACAATTCTTCATGGAGCACATGGCCTGTATGTTTGGTCAATTATAACATCCCACCATGGCTGGCCACAAAGAAAGGTCATTTATTAGTAGCTCTTATTGTACCAGGTAAGTATAAGGTAAAAAACATGGATGTATATCTTGCACCACTTGTGGAAGAACTCTGCATTTTATGGGATGAGATTACTGTGCATGACATGTTTCAACTTATAAGAAGACGAGACGTGCGAGTGCAAGGCATACTTATGTGGCCGATGCATGATTGCCCTGGTTATGGTGAATGTTCAGGTTTATTGATTTCGGGTTACCGTGCTTGTCCCTTATGCAGACCATGACTCGAAGCACGCTATTCCAAAGCACTACGTAAAAATGTCTATGAAGGACACCATAGATATTTGTCTGATGGACATGTTTTACGTGAAGGACAAATTGGTCGACAAGCGCAATGCCAAATGAAAGCTAGCGATTGGAAACAACTGTGGGATTCAGAAAATCCAGTCACTGGCATGAAGCGGTTGTCCATTTTTCATGAACTCCCTTATTGGAGTGAATTGTTGATCAATCATTTGGTCGACCCGATGCATATTTTTAAGAATGTGGGAGAGATTCTTTGGAAAACTTTGATCGGAAAGAAAGAAAGCAAAGCACAAAGGGAGGACTTAGAAGAGTGAGGTCGTATGCGAGAGTTGTGGGCAATAGACAATGATTAGGAAGAAACCAGCATAGCAAGCGATTTAGAAGCCATCAATATAGAGATAGATATTCTCGGTGCATCGGATCTTCAAGAGGATGCTAGATTAGAGGATTTTTGAATAAAACACTTGTACGTACTTAGTTTTGTTTATTCTCTATATTACCTTTATTATCACATGCTAGTTATTTGAGTTCTTTTGTTATAGAGCACGATGGGAGACAATCCTCTAGTCACTCCTCATTCCATGACAGAGGAGCAGGTTTTAGAGTTTATCTCTCAGGTACCTCCCGTGTATATGGCCGCTACATAATAGTATTGGATCGCTCATGGTAGCACTCCTCTTGGCCTCACTCCTGGCGGCCTCACTCCTGTCGGCCTTACTCCTGCTGGCCTCACTCCCGCCGGTGTCACTCCCGCCGGTGTCACTCCTGTCGGTGTCACTCCTGCGGGTGTTGCTACTCTCGCAAGAGGTATGTCTCCTAGCTTTGTGACTCCACCACGACCATCTTTTCAACCATCTCCTATTGGGTCTAGTCGTAGACATGTGCGTTTGACGCCTCAGCGCGATACAGGTTCCGGCCCGTCTCGTAGGTCGAGGTCACGCTCTGGAGCAGGAGGTTCTAGGAGTGGATCTACAGGTAGGTCTAGAGGAGGCGGCTATTGTGGAGGCAGTGCGATAGACATTGTGTCGCCCGCTTCTACTCCTAGGACGAGTACCTCAGATGTTGGTACGCCACGCAGTACACCACATGGAACACCACGTACACCTTGGGGTGCTCATGACCATGAAGACTCCAAGGTGTATAGTATCCGAGATGGAGCTCCACTGATGGATGCGGCTGGCAAAGCAATGCATGCACGTATACGATAGCTTTGCTCCATACAATTTGGACACTCCATCATGCTGAAATGGAGTGAACAGGATAAAGATCGAAAGAATTATATCACACAAATGATTTATCAGGAGTTTCGACTAGCCAATGGACAATCTCTTGTCAGATCAGAGTGGATTGTGCACACCACACGTGAGGTTATGTCCCATCGATGATCAGAGGCTCATGATGCTTTCACAGAACCCTTACCAAAGCCTGTATGGTTAGATGCTGAGAAGTGGGATTTGATTCAGGATGAGCAGCAGCAGACTCCTGACCGATATTGCCAGCAGCGAGATGTCACAGCCACACGTTTAGATACAGTTAGACCCTCACATTTGGGCAGCGGCGGATACGACACGATGCATCATGAGTTTGTAAGTACCATTTCATTTATTGAATTTATTTATGTTAAGTTTCTCATGTATGTTCCTGTAATGTTTTGTATATTTGTTGCAGGATCTAGCAATGGGTCGTCCTTCAACACGAATGGAAGAGGCTTACGGATATCAACACGGATTGATTGCACTATTGGAGGACTTGGAGGGATGTGGTGCGGTCGTTTCATGGGAGCGTTTACGATAAGGTGATTAATTTATAAACTTGGTTTTTACTTGTTGTTTGTAATTTCATGTGAATTTATCTCATTCCATTAATGTTCTTTGTTGCAGGACTGTTGATATGGAACGTTCTTTGCATGTGTATGGCAGTGGTACACCAAAATTTTGTATTTGATTTTTATATGGCAATGCATTGCTTTGCCACATTTTGTAAAAGCGTCATATATGACAGTGGTTTGCCACACTCTTGTACATGCTTCATTAATGAAATATATCACTTTTTTTGTACATGATCACATGTACTCGGTTTTTTTTTGGCCAGTGTATTGTATTTTGTTAAGCAACATCATGGTAATGTTGTTGTAGCAAAAGACAACACACTCTGCCCAAAAGAAATTTTGCAGATATGGTTGTTGGTATACGCGACGGTATTCCCAGTAATGTCATCGGAATAAGTGTCGGTACACCGAGCGGGCACCGGTATACGTGACGGTGCACCCAGTAGATGCATCAGTATGGGCGTGGGTATTATTGACGCATATACCGACGCCTAGACCGACGCTCATACCGACGCCCATACCGGCGCTATAGTACCGACGTGCATACTGACAGCTACATCGACGTCGCGACAAAAATAGCCACATTCATTTCCCTCGGTAAAAAGCTCGATATATGGTCGATCTGTTGTAGTGACTTTGCTCCTACATGCCGAGTGACTATTGCTCGTAGTATTTGTGCACTTGCAGCTCATCATGGTTGGAATGTACATTAGTTGGACATGAAAAATGAATTTCTAAATGGTGACTTGCATGAAGAAGTGTATGTTTTTTAGCTATGTGGCTTTGTGCAAAAACGGCATGAAAACAAAGTGTGCAAGTTGAAGAAGGCATTATATGGTTTAAAGCAAGCACCATGTGCTTCGTATGAAAAGTTACATGCATATCTAATTGCACATGGTTTTGAGAACATTCCAATTGAGAACACCTTATAAGTTAAGCGTGATAATGATATGCTTCTAATTATTGTTGTGTATGTTGATGACATGTTGCTCACTCATCCTCATGAGAAGCATATTGCTGATTTAAGGGTTGATGTGCATACCTCATTTGAGATGTCAGACTTGGGGCATTTGTATTATTATTTGGGCATTCAATTTATGCAAGTTGATGGCGGAATAGCTTTGTGTCAAAAAATATATATTGACACATTATTGTAGTGTTTTAGCCTTGAAGACTGCAAACATATTGCCCCTCCTATGGAGACAGGTTTATGATTGAGTCTTCACGATGTTGGAGATGCATTTGATTTGTTCTCTATCAACAAACTGTTGGATGCTTGATTTACTTATGCATGAGATATTTAGTTTGTTGTCTCACAAATGAGCAGGTTTATGCATTGCCTAGGTGTCAAGGAATGGTAGGAAGTTAAGTGCATCTTTTGCTACTTGAGTGGTACCCAGCTACTTGTAATGTTTTATCCCAAGAGGGGATCACTACAGCTAGATTTACATGCTTTTTCTAACTTTGAATCGATTGGTTGCTATGACACTTATGTGTCCACTAGTGTCCTTTGCCTCACGCTTGGTAGCTCATGTATATCTTGGTTGAGTAAGAAGCAGCCTACTATGGCCACTACCTTCACGACCGTTGAGTGTGTGTGCCTCAGATGACTTATGGCTGATTTGGGTGTTAATCAGTCTTCCCACCACTATCATCACTCACAATCAGAGTGCATTGGCAGTTGCAAGGAACCGTGTGTTCCATGCTCGCACTAGGCACATTGAGGTGCATTATCATTATGTCAGGGAGAGGTTCTCTGCTAGAGAGATCAGCTTGGCATATGTGCCCACGCAAGAGAACATTGCAGACCTTTTAACAAAGGCTCTGCCTAGGAAGAAGTTTGATGCTTTCCGCAAAGCTTTGGGCTTACTTCCTTTTGTGGATTGATTCCACATAGCTTGGCACTTCCTTATACATGAGTGCTAGCTCATTGTTCACTGCATTACTCCTAGGGGGGATTTGTTCATATATTTAGGTAATGATGTGTGTGAACACACTAGGACCATCGGGGCTCCTTTTCCCCTCTTTAGGAGGTTTTCTTCCCGGGCTTGTATATACACCTATAGCCCTGACATGTCACTTATCTTTGTACATTCTAGTGGTAATACATTTAGTATTGTGTGTTGTGCTCCAAGCTTCTTCTTCCTTGTGTTGTTAGCATGCTTGTGCAGACCTTGAACTCCAACAGGAAGCAGTTAAGCATTGGAACTCCAAGAAATTCATGAATGGAGCTCGGTTGCTTACAAAAACTCATCTCTCATGTGTTGGTTACATTTGGCACCACAGGCTGAATTATTTAGAGACGTTATTGTGGGAGTAAAGAGCCCTTACAAAAGAATAATGGACAAGGAGGATACAAAGAAAAGGAAAGAGATTGTAGTTGTAGATGGTGTTCAATCCCTATTGAAGAAAAGAAGAATGGACCCCGAAAAGATAGACCTAGTGCTAAAGTGGTGACAAAGGGGGAGATGAAATTGGAATAGAATAAAGAGCAAGCACACAAGACTCAAAAAAAAAAGAGAAGCTCTACGATTACTTAATGTAGGACAATGCTAAGAGGGCATTATATGAGGCTCAATACCACAAAAGGTTGGAAGATTACTCCAATAAAGCTAGTGATTGGACTCAATTGAGGTAAAGCATTATGAAGATTTACATGAATAGATGATCAATGCCAATACCCAAGTGGTGTTTATAAAAAATGAAGATGCTCTATTATTATATTTCCAAAAACTACAAGGACCACGTGAAAAAAGAACTAAAGAGGTAGTAGTGGCAAAGTAAAAAAGAAAGAACCAAAGCTAAAGTAGAAGCTAAAAGAGCCCAAGCAAAAGGATAAGAAGGAAAAGCCATTAAAATTGTATCTATTGACGAATTGGCATGAGGATGTTCCTTGATGTAGAAGCTAGATCAATGTTAAAGATACAATAGCAAAGAAGAACTCTAGAACTTATTTTAACCAAATACTCCAAGCAAGCAAATAGGTACTCAACGTGAAGGAACATAAACAATGATCAAAGTCATAGAAAAAGAAAAGAGATATGAAGAAAACATAGAGAAGGTAGAATAAAAAAAGAAAAAAACTGAGGATATCTAGGATATTTTGAATATATTAAAATATACAATAATTTGTATGATATTGAAATGAAAGATGTCTTTGGACATGAGTAGGAATAACATGAGGAAGATGATAAAGAAAATGACAATGAAGTTTGGGGAATTATAATAGAAGACAACTATGAAGAAGATCAATCATCACAAGATTCAAAAAAAGAAAAAGAAGAAAAAGAAGAGGAGAAGCAACTGTAAATCACAAAACACGAAAAATGAATTGAAATGACCTCATTTCCAAAAGACATAAGAGGAGTGTGTGAGATAGTAATGAATGAGTTAGAGCAATTCAGACCATCAAGCAAAAACATAATCCTATCTGGTATAGCTGATGAGTCTAAATTTATCAAAGGAGACAAAATCATAGATGGGTACAAGAAAGAACAAGAAAATATGTACATATAATTAAGAGAGTAAAGAAGAACTAGAAAATCCTACCAAGAGAGAGTATTCAAGATAGAGAGAGAAGCACTACAAAACAAAAATAGAATTTCATTTTTGGAAGAGAAATGTGAGAAATAGATAAAAACTATCAAGAAAGTGGAAGCAGAAGTGAAACATCTGGATTCAAAGAATAAGATCCTTCAAAATTCTTATCAAGTGTGGAGTAAGGACAATGAAGAGATAGCTAGAGTATTGATGGAAGAAGGAAGTTACAAACTAAAAGAAAGTAAAGCAAATGAAGAATCATTAGAGGAACAAAATGAGGAGATAAAGGCCATAAAATAGGAATTAGAGAATTTGAAAGATGCAAAAGAGATGGAGCAATATGCCAATAGAATTGCAATCAATGCTATGAGGTTCTATAATAACTTGAGTGAAAAAAGTTGAAAAGGAAAGGATGGAGTGACAACAACAAAGTGCTGAGCTAATGAAAGAGATAGAACTTTGGAAATCAAAATCCAACCAATCTAAACAAGCAATGAATTGAAGAATAGGTAGAGGAAAGACCAAATATAGAGGAAAGACATCGATCTCCTATTCATGAACAAGTAATAGAAGAGCAAACAATAGAGGAGGTTCAAGATGAAGAATCTCATGAGTTTATCCAGTTACTACTCAATGACAAGGAAGAAATAATGATATATATAAAAGGTAATACATGCTTAATATGAATAATATTGTACAATTTGCTTTGGAATAGGGAAGAAATCTAGCACACTATCATTGGGTAGCAAATGTACTCGCCGATCCATTTTTCATGATTTAAAGAGCATTAAGAATTATCATATTAGAAGAATTAGAATAAGCCCAAGTGAATTCTTAGAGTATGAAGAGGGGAATGGAGATTACAAAGGAACTATTTGAACAAATCCAATCCCTCTTGGAGAAACAAGTGTTTGGATAGAAATAAACAATGCAAAAAAAATTGGATTGAAGTTTCCAATCATCTCAAACTAATCCAACGTTTTGCCCAATTTCAAGAACAAGAGATTCAAAGAAATTTAGGCAAATGAGGAAAGAGGGAAGCATATCCGAAAGTGGCTTAAGTTTCCCAAAATAGTTGGACAACAAAAAGGGAATGGGCCATCAAAACTATATATGACTACAACTTGAAAATTAGTTGTATAGCATCTTATTGATGTAAATGACGGAGCTTGTATACTAACAGTTAGGATTCTAAACATATAATACGTTGTATAGAAACTTTCATAGGATATAGATATCCGAACACTAAACTTTATGGGTTTTAATTGTCTAATTGATGCACTACCTTTTATTTGAGTTAAACACCTAAAAAAGTATGGCTCATGGTGTACTGTAGCAGAATTATATTCATGGGTAGTCACTATGTATAGATTTTCAAAGAAGTCTTTGACTATGGATTCTTCGAAAGAGACTCAGAAAGTTTTGGAAGACTATCACTAGTGATAAATTTTTGACTAACAGCTAAGAAGCAACATATGCAAAATATTAAGAGAAGGATGTAATTGATAGACCAACAAACTGATATATAGTGGAGGAACACACTGTTCAAAATGGCCATTGATCTCAAGATCACCGATAGAAAGAGTCATGAACTAGTGGCATAGTTCTACCAAAGAAAGAAGAAACAATAAAAAATATACTCCGATGTTTTGTCAAGGATGAAAAATGTTCAGAAAGGGGAGAAATGTTAGAAACATGATTTTTGCAATATAAAAATACAGATTTTTTGTAATTTTAGTGGGATAAATTATCCCATATTTTGTAAAAAAAAAGGAGTCCTCCTCATGATGAGTTGTAACATATGTAGTTTTTGTTAGAATTTTTGATCTCTCTAGAAGGCATATTTTTAAATTATAAGTTAGAAGGACCTATTTTAAGTGTGAACATGGACACTTAAAAAGGTATAAAAGACAATTTTGGACGCTTTTCTTGTAAACTTGCATCTTTATGATTAACCAGAACTAGAAAACTCTTGCAACTGTCTTGTCTCATCACTCATATTTGATGGTAATTTCAAGTGGATTTTCTAAGTGTTTTTCATGGATTTATCTCTATAATCAATAGTTATATCTTTGTATTATTCTTTCATGAGTTCTATTCCCATCTCCCACACTCTAAAAATCAAACAAACAACAATTTTCTTGAGACTGTGAATCTGTTAGAATTGTGATTCTCTCATTAAGGGGTTATGGTCATTGAAACTTGAAGTCGAATCCAATGTCTTCCTTATCCAAAATAGCACTCTTTAGGCACAAGAATCATTGAAAAATATTATTTCTAATAAAACTTACATTGAAAAGAAGAAAAACTTGGAAACTTTATGGACATCTTAGATATTTTGATCCTTGAATGATAAATCTCAAATCCATTGACAAAGAAGGGGCTAACATCTTAATATACTTTCGGATTGAAAAATCAAAGTATTTGAGGTTGTTGGTCCTTTATGCTATGATGATTGGAGATGACAACTCCAAATTACAACAAACACCACTTAGCATCTTCTGAAGCCAACGTCCCATGATCTGAAGCATACCCATCATTTGTTGTTTTATTCACATTTTTCCTTCTTTTTTTAGAGTTGGAAGCTATGCATGAGTATCAACCATAGTTTTATGTCGCAATCCCCTTTCAACCAATGAGTCCATGAAGAAATTTCAAAGGAGGGTATGATGTTTTCTCAAGATGAGAGATGGAATTGGAAATTTGATTAATACCGACACGAAGAACTCCCTTTAAGAAAAAGAACCATGTGGATTGAATACCAATGGATATGTACGTCAAAAGATATATACTATATGTACCATAGTGCATAGGTTAAAAACGCATAATTTTCCAAGAGAATTACAATGAAAACATAATATGCGTTTTAGGATTTATATTAGTATATATACTTAAATACCTAAAACATTAAGGTTTTGTTATTTATTACATTTTTATATTGAACTTCATTTATTTTCTATGAAAACATATTGATGTGGTTTTCCTTTATGTAGCATGGCCAATGATACACAATGTTAGTACATTGATGTAGAGGTCTTGGAAAATTTTGCTTCCATTGAGAACCTTCACCACACTAAGATTCACGTGTACACACACAAGGAGTCTCACACATGCACATACATGAACACACACATACATGCAAGTAAGCCTCACTCATGAACAAGACACAAGAGATTCCAAGAAACTCACACTCAATTAGAAGAGATAATGAGCAAAGAACAAGAAGAGGAACAAATGAGGGTTAGTTTACTTTTATAGGTGAGTTTTAAAAGTGATGCTCTTCACACTCTAGTGTCCACCCTAGTTAAAAAGTAGTCTATAAACCCTCATTTGAGGTCTGATTAGAGTGTAGAAAAATCCTATAATTTTTTGGAGGGTTAGGGAATCAATCATGCTTGCGGGCTCTTTGGTTTGTAGAACTATGGATAAAATTACAAATGGTTTTTGAATATTTTTCTAGAGAGGTTTGAAGTTTTGGACATTTGGGGCTTCCATTTGCCTCTTGCATTGCTTGAGTACATCCACTATGTTTCTTTCTTCATTTCTTCAACCTTGACATCTTCTCTCTCTGTGACTTTCAAAAGCTATTTTGGTGACTCTCCATCTCCAACACTCCCCCTCCTAAAGTTTGTCATCCATGATAGACAATCTGTAGATTTGCTAGGCATCAAGAAGTATGGGTGTTGAAGCACATTGGGGTTGTTGAATTCTTGTAGAACATGATTGTATAGACATTGCAAATGATATTTCTTGGTCTTTTTTTGGAAATAGTATGGGCATACTACTTAGTGCCGTGCATGGGTGTAGAAGAAAGAAAACTTGCTTATGCATGGCCTTGTAAGGTGGGCTTATGCATGCATACATTACAATGCAACCAGAAAAATGGTTAAAGAAAGAAAAAAACGTATGAAGCGAGGTGACCTAGGGCTAATTGCTGATGAAGCATGATATTTTGATGATTGAAATAATTTTACTTGATGGTGCTATGGGTTAGATGGATCTCTAGAAGGAGGCTCCATAATTCATCGAGGTTGAATGTAGAGGCCATGTAACCTAGAAGGATTTGATGACATAATTACCCACGTTTGTATATTAATTTAGCATCTTGATATTCGTCGAGAATATTCATTAACTATGTTGATGTCTTGATGAACTTTGGTACTATTGGATATTTCTAGATTTTCATATATGAATCCAATGGCATCAGTATGAATAACATTCTTTCCAAGAGAACGTATCATTAATTATCACAAAGAAATTACACTTTGGCCATAATTACAAATCACCTACAAGTAAAAACAGTACTAAGACAAAGAAAAATATACTAGTGATTGGTGACCTCATAATACAAGTATCACTCTTGTCCATGGGATATCACTATTGTTCCTTATGCAAAGCTATAGAATGTGGCCCTAATTGGATGCATACTTGACGTGCAAATGATCTAAACATGTGCAAAAAAGAGAAGCCTATTCTACAATGAGCACATGGATCCTGCACAAAGAGACTTGTCCTAATCTATTGCCACTGAAATATAGAGGAGATAACAAAGATTTTGCCTTGGATGAAAAAGGTTACAAATGCTACAACCCTAAGATAAAGGAGCAATATTTATCCAAAAAACAAATGATTTACATGAATCAACCTGGCCAAGCATGGGAGGGAATTGAAGACTTCACATCTTTGAGTGCTGAAATATTTTCTTGGAAATTGAAGTCATTTATGTAGAAAGAAAGTACTTGCTAGATGTACTTTATAAGTATGGCATGAGTGGATGTAAGCCACTCACACAACCTATGGATCCAAACATTCAGTCATGTGCAAGTGAAGGAGACTCTTGAAGATATCTCAACATATAGAGCTCTAATTGGAAGCCTCAATTATGCTACTATGACAAGACATGACTTGTGTTATGTTGTAGGATTTCTTTATTCATTTTTGAATGCATCAAATGATGTTGATATGACTGCAGCCAAGAGACTACTTAGGTACAAGCATGCAATCAATCAGGGTGTGTACTAAAGTGGAGACAAGAACCATCAAGAAAAGTAGGCCAAATGGTTTCAAACACACGAGTCTTACCTAAAAACATTGATGTAAAGCATTTCAAGAACCATCAAGAAAAGGTTAAATGGTTTCAAACACACGAGTCTTACCTAAAAACATTGATGTAAGCCAAATGTACAAATGTGTAACTCTACTGTCAGCTACATGGGAGACAACTTTTGAATGCATCCTCAAGGAAAAAAAACCTCATGTGTTTGAATGTAATGTCTTTTGCAAAAATTATCCCATAAGCTAGTAAAGTATAAAGTAAATAAGGTATAGTAAATGAACCGTATAATGAAATGCATATTTGAACTTTCATGTAAAGAAGCGTCTCTATAATCATGAAGACTTTGAATTTACTGAACTTTGAGCATTGTCCCTTCACCATTCAAAAAACTTTTAATTTGTATACACACACACACTATATATATATATATATATATATATATATATATATATATATATATATATATATATATATATATATATATATATATATATATATACACACATACATACTACTATTTGCTGTAAATCGATAGAATTTTAATACTCTCTATGGGTATATATGTGAGAATATGTTATATGAGTGTGTAGAATTGTAAGTATGTTTTTAATTATAAAGTATGTTATGCATTTATATCCCTAAAGAATGAGAAAATACATGTTCGTCTGAGTATCATACCATAAAAATAAATGCAAGTTGTTTAGATATGCAAAAGAAGTTTATAGGTAAGATTATATACATGGATGTGTCTATGAATATATCCATATAATTTCAAACGTGCACATTGAATAATATATGTTTTTTCATCCATAACACTCTTCGTAATTGTGTATGTGTAGTAGTAGAAAACTGTATATACATATCACTCACAAAACAAGACATTGTATAGAAAAGTGTTGTTAGTAACTTACGACGAAGAGTTTTAAGTTTGAATCTATTTGATAAACTAATTTCTAATGCTTGCACGTTTCAGACATTAATATTTAGCATAGAAATAATGGATATACAAATAAAGGTATAAACTTAAAATAGGTTATATAAACAAATATATACAAGAAGAATATGTATTAGAGAATATTTATAATTGTATTTTATTAAATGCATAGTTGATTATGAATTTGTATGTATATATATGTATAATTATGAATGTATAAGTTATAAATAGTTGTATGGATTAATATATGTTTGTGTTTATGTAAGTAGTTTATTAAATGCATAGTTGATTATGAATTTGTATGTATATATATGTATAATTATGAATGTATAAGCTATAAATAGTTGTATGGATTAATATATGTTTGTGTTCATGTATGTATATCGAAATCTAGCAATTCCAAGTCTATGTTTACGTAGAGTTAGAGATCTAGCAAGCTACATTGTTTTATAAAGCTAGCGTAGATTTGCAGGTTCATGGATACACTGATGCAGATTGGGCTGCTAGTATTCCAGATAGAAGATCTATTAGTGGTTTTCTATTTTAACTTGGAAGTGCAGCTATTACATCAAGTAGCAAGAAGCAACCCACTATTGCTTTGTCAAGTATAGAGGCTAAGTATAAAGGTGATGCAATGGCAGCATGTGAAGCATCCTAGTTAGAGATGCTACTTGCAGATTTAGGTATGGAAGTGCAAAATCCTATCACCATCTATTGTGATAATCTTAGCGGCATACAGTTAGTATGGAACCCTATTTTTCATGCTAAAGCAAATAATATTGAGATAAATTATCATTTCATTACGAAAAAGGTATTAGCAAGTGATATTGACCTTGTTTATGTGAGGAGAGATGTGCAGGTTGTTGATATTTTCACTAAAGCACTTGGGGCTTAGAAGTTGAAGAAGTTTCAGAAGATGATTGGATTACAAGACATGATGTTGAGCTTGAGGGGGAGTGTTGAGATATCAAGCTCAACAGGTGATGATCTAGGATGACACATATCACTTTTTCATTTCTCTGACATGTATAGTGGTCACATTAGTATATGTCAAGGATACTTCATTAAGCTTTACTAGATTTATCTATCGAGAGTGATGGAACATTTGTTTCTTGCCAGGTCACTCATTCTCGGACATTAGGATTTTCCTTATGTAATATTCTTTATATATTACACTTGTTGTATTGTTGTTTTAGGTCATTCATGTACATTCCTTTTATGTAATAGAAGAAGAAGAAGATCATTCTTCCTTGCCTCAATTAGTGTGTGTGCTCCTCTTTGATTGTGAGAGTGTGTCTGTGAGCTCTCTTCCTTATCTCCTTCCTTGTGACATAACTATACCCGCACATTTCTTGAATTCGAATTGTTTGTGAAATTCATGGAGAACCATGAGGAGATTCCAAAGAGTCTATATAAATACTCTAAAAGATTTATACAATATTTAAATGAATATACATTCACTTGTTATTATCATATTGCTTGTTGCTCACTTTCTTGCTTCACCTTCTCCATAGTCAGGAGACTTGCAGAGGTTGGTTCTCACCTTTTAAAGATTCAATGCTTATGAGTAAACACTCAGTGGAATGTTGTTGATATCTAATTCATGTGTATAAAATCATGTATAATTTATCTTGATAGATTGTGAGAAACAAAGGTTTAAAGCTCTTGGGGTCATTCTTTGCGCACTCTTGAAAACTTGTGGAGATACCCACTCAATGCTAAAACTGTAATTAGAGCATAGCTTGATTATAAATTGTGTTTTTATGCTTAAACTCTATGTAACCATATAGACCACGATCCTATAAGAGGATTTTAGCCTGTTGAAATCACGTCAGGAGCATTGAGCATGATATTTTGCATGCATACATTACAATGCAACCAGAAAAATGGTTAAAGAAAGAAAAAAACGTATGAAGCGAGGTGACCTAGGGCTAATTGCTGATGAAGCATGATATTTTGATGATTGAAATAATTTTACTTGATGGTGCTATGGGTTAGATGGATCTCTAGAAGGAGGCTCCATAATTCATCGAGGTTGAATGTAGAGGCCATGTAACCTAGAAGGATTTGATGACATAATTACCCACGTTTGTATATTAATTTAGCATCTTGATATTCGTCGAGAATATTCATTAACTATGTTGATGTCTTGATGAACTTTGGTACTATTGGATATTTCTAGATTTTCATATATGAATGCAATGGCATCAGTATGAATAACATTCTTTCCATGAGAACATATCATTAATTATCACAAAGAAATTACACTTTGGCCATAATTACAAATCACCTACAAGTAAAAACAGTACTAAGACAAAGAAAAATATACTAGTGATTGATGACCTCATAATACAAGTATCACTCTTGTCCATGGGATATCACTATTGTTCCTTATGCAAAGCTATAGAATGTGGCCCTAATTGGATGCATACTTGACGTGCAAATGATCTAAACATGTGCAAAAAAGAGAAGCCTATTCTACAATGAGCACATGGATCCTGCACAAAGAGACTTGTGCTAATCTATTGCCACTGAAATATAGAGGAGATAACAAAGATTTTGCCTTGGATGAAAAAGGTTACAAATGCTACAACCCTAAGATAAAGGAGCAATATTTATCCAAAAAACAAATGATTTACATGAATCAACCTGGCCAAGCATGGGAGGGAATTGAAGACTTCACATCTTTGAGTGCTGAAATATTTTCTTGGAAATTGAAGTCATTTATGTAGAAAGAAAGTACTTGCTAGATGTACTTTATAAGTATGGCATGAGTGGATGTAAGCCACTCACACAACCTATGGATCCAAACATTCAGTCATGTGCAAGTGAAGGAGACTCTTGAAGATATCTCAACATATAGAGCTCTAATTGGAAGCCTCAATTATGCTACTATGACAAGACATGACTTGTGTTATGTTGTAGGATTTCTTTATTCATTTTTGAATGCATCAAATGATGTTGATATGACTGCAGCCAAGAGACTACTTAGGTACAAGCATGCAATCAATCAGGGTGTGTACTAAAGTGGAGACAAGAACCATCAAGAAAAGTAGGCCAAATGGTTTCAAACACACGAGTCTTACCTAAAAACATTGATGTAAAGCATTTCAAGAACCATCAAGAAAAGGTTAAATGGTTTCAAACACACGAGTCTTACCTAAAAACATTGATGTAAGCCAAATGTACAAATGTGTAACTCTACTGTCAGCTACATGGGAGACAACTTTTGAATGCATCCTCAAGGAAAAAAAACCTCATGTGTTTGAATGTAATGTCTTTTGCAAAAATTATCCCATAAGCTAGTAAAGTATAAAGTAAATAAGGTATAGTAAATGAACCGTATAATGAAATGCATATTTGAACTTTCATGTAAAGAAGCGTCTCTATAATCATGAAGACTTTGAATTTACTGAACTTTGAGCATTGTCCCTTCACCATTCAAAAAACTTTTAATTTGTATACACACACACACACTATATATATATATATATATATATATATATATATATATATATATATATATATATATATATATATATATATATATATATATATATATATATATATATATATATATATATATATACACATACATACTACTATTTGCTGTAAATCGATAGAATTTTAATACTCTCTATGGGTATATATGTGAGAATATGTTATATGAGTGTGTAGAATTGTAAGTATGTTTTTAATTATAAAGTATGTTATGCATTTATATCCCTAAAGAATGAGAAAATACATGTTCGTCTGAGTATCATACCATAAAAATAAATGCAAGTTGTTTAGATATGCAAAAGAAGTTTATAGGTAAGATTATATACATGGATGTGTCTATGAATATATCCATATAATTTCAAACGTGCACATTGAATAATATATGTTTTTTCATCCATAACACTCTTCGTAATTGTGTATGTGTAGTAGTACAAAACTGTATATACATATCACTCACAAAACAAGACATTGTATAGAAAAGTGTTGTTAGTAACTTACGACGAAGAGTTTTAAGTTTGAATCTATTTGATAAACTAATTTCTAGTGCTTGCACGTTTCAGACATTAATATTTAGCATAGAAATAATGGATATACAAATAAAGGTATAAACTTAAAATAGGTTATATAAACAAATATATACAAGAAGAATATGTATTAGAGAATATTTATAATTGTAGTTTATTAAATGCATAGTTGATTATGCATTTAATATAAACAAATATGTTATATAAACAAATAGGTTATATAGGTTATATAAACAAATATATACAAGAAGAATATGTATTAGAGAATATTTATAATTGTAGTTTATTAAATGCATAGTTGATTATGAATTTGTATGTATATATATGTATAATTATGAATGTATAAGTTATAAATAGTTGTATGGATTAATATATGTTTGTGTTTATGTAAGTAGTTTATTAAATGCATAGTTGATTATGAATTTGTATGTATATATATGTATAATTATGAATGTATAAGCTATAAATAGTTGTATGGATTAATATATGTTTGTGTTTATGTAAGTATATCGAAATCTAGCAATTCCAAGGCTATGTTTACGTAGAGTTAGAGATCTAGCAAGCTACATTGTTTTATAAAGCTAGTGTAGATTTGCAGGTTCATGGATACACTGATGCAGATTGGGCTGCTAGTATTCCAGATAGAAGATCTATTAGTGGTTTTCTATTTTAACTTGGAAGTGCAGCTATTACATCAAGTAGCAAGAAGCAACCCACTATTGCTTTGTCAAGTATAGAGGCTAAGTATAAAGGTGATGCAATGGCAGCATGTGAAGCATCCTAGTTAGAGATGCTACTTGCAGATTTAGGTATCGAAGTGCAAAATCCTATCACCATCTATTGTGATAATCTTAGCAGCATACAGTTAGTATGGAACCCTATTTTTCATGCTAAAGCAAATAATATTGAGATAAATTATCATTTCATTAGGAAAAAGGTATTAGCAAGTGATATTGACCTTGTTTATGTGAGGAGAGATGTACAGGTTGTTGATATTTTCACTAAAGCACTTGGGGCTTAGAAGTTGAAGAAGTTTCAGAAGATGATTGGATTACAAGACATGATGTTGAGCTTGAGGGGGAGTGTTGAGATATCAAGCTCAACAGGTGATGATCTAGGATGACACATATCACTTTTTCATTTCTCTGACATGTATAGTGGTCACATTAGTATATGTCAAGGATACTTCATTAAGCTGTACTAGATTTATCTATCGAGAGTGATGGCACATTTGTTTCTTGCCAGGTCACTCATTCTCGGACATTAGGATTTTCCTTATGTAATATTCTTTATATATTACACTTGTTGTATTGTTGTTTTAGGTCATTCATGTACATTCCTTTTATGTAATAGAAGAAGAAGAAGATCATTCTTCCTTGCCTCAATTAGTGTGTGTGCTCCTCTTTGATTGTGAGAGTGTGTCTGTGAGCTCTCTTCCTTATCTCCTTCCTTGTGACATAACTATACCCGCACATTTCTTGAATTCAAATTGTTTGTGAAATTCATGGAGAACCATGAGGAGATTCCAAAGATTCTATATAAATACTCTAAAAGATTTATACAATATTTAAATGAATATACATTCACTTGTTATTATCATATTGCTTGTTGCTCACTTTCTTGCTTCACCTTCTCCATAGTCAGGAGACTTGTAGAGGTTGGTTCTCACCTTTCAAAGATTCAATGCTTATGAGTAAACACTCAGTGGAATGGTGTTGATATCTAATTCATGTGTATAAAATCATGTATAATTTATCTTGATAGATTGTGAGAAACAAAGGTTTAAAGCTCTTGGGGTCATTCTTTGCGCACTCTTGAAAACTTGTGGAGATACCCACTCAATGCTAAAACTGTAATTAGAGCATAGCTTGATTATAAATTGTGTTTTTATGCTTAAACTCTATGTAACCATATAGACCACGATCCTATAAGAGGATTTTAGCCTGTTGAAATCACGTCAGGAGCATTGAGCATTATAAGTTTCATGATTCAACTCAAATAGGAAGTTCTTCTTGTACTAGCTTATATGCAAGTAGTTTGTTTTGAACCAATCTTTCTGAGTGATTCTCCACAGCACATATGGTGTTTTATTGCATCAATGTGATACTTATAAGGTGTAGTAGAGTTTATAGTAGCAAAATGGTAGCTCCTATGCTGGTTAGGTGGACAAAAATTCAACACTTCCATCATCAGATTTCTACTATTTACACTTCTCTAAGTAGTTTTTGTGGTATTAGAGCTACATCAAGATTGGTGACAGTTTTCCTTCAATCATTGAGAAGGTTCAAAGGAAAAATTATGCTTCTTGGCAAATCAAAATGGAAGCTTATTTTCACTATAGAAATCTCTATGGAATTGTAACATGTGATGAAGTTATGCCTACTCCAAGATCCAAAGGGACCTACACAAGAGGAGACTTAGAAGCTTACATTATGGTGTGCAAGAGATGCTCAAGCCAGGTCTTATTTCTTACAATCTATCTTTGATTTCTTGTTACCATACATTAGAGCTTACAAAAAATCACAAAAAAACTAGGATGGACTTGAAACATTCTTTTCTGCTAGCGCCAAAGCTAGGAAGAATCATTTATGGAATGAGCTCAACCAAATGAAGAAGATACCAAAGCAAACAATCACATAATTTGTTAGTAAAGTTAAGGAGGTTTTAGATCAATTAGTTTCAATTGGAGAATTGATTTAAGAAGAGGCTATCATGAGGCAGATCCTAAATGGTATTAGGACTGACAAGCAATGACAATCATTTGCAACTACTTATGATCTTATCATGGATGTGCACAATCCTAACTTCAATATATTCTTTGGACAAATCTTCAACAAGGAGAGCAACAATAACCTAAAGGAAGGTAACTCTTATCAAGGTAACTCTACATGTGCCCTTTACATAGATAAGAAGGACAAGAAAAATAAAGGAAAGAAGGAAGAGAATGATGATGAACAAAACTCTCAAGCCAATTATGGAAGCAAAAGTAAATGGAAAGGGAAGAAGAAAGGAGAAAATCGGGAAAATTCAAAATAACAAGAAGTTCAACCTTATTCTATCTTTAACAAAACCAAACACACCACTCAAATCTTCTAGTTCAATGGAAGAACACAAAAAGGAGGAGGTACAAGTAGATTTGTCGACACAAGAGCCATAGGTGGACAAAGCTACAACAATAACAATCGAAATCCCAATAGAAGGAAGTATAACAACTACTTAGAGGATTAATCACCTAAAGATTCATTACTCATAATCAATTTGATTCACAAAGAAGGTAAAGAAGATGAGAATTTGTTTTATATAGACTCTAGTTTTTCAAACCATGTTGGAGGCAATGTTGCTCTTCTATCGTACTTGGAGAAACACAAGCCTTCTATCATACTTCTATCACCTGCACTTTTTGATAAATCTTCAATAACCTTTTCCGTGAGCTTTTTATTTGAATCTTTTAACTTCCTTGATGGATTCCACATGTGATACCATGTGGCTAAGAACCGCTTGAGGGACTTGGATGAGGAGGTGAAAGAGGTTACACTATTTGGAGATAATATATCAAGCATTCATCTAAAGATGAAACCTTTATTCCATGCAAGCAGAAAGATAATAGGGATAAATTACCACTTCATCAAAGTGAAGGTACTAGCAAAGGAAGTGGACAATAAGTACATAAACACCAAGGTGAAACTAGAAAATATCATGAAAAAAGTCATTAATACAAGCAAGTTGGAGAAGTTCAAAATCCACCTCAATTTGAAGGATATTAATCGATACAAACACTTGAGCTTGAGGGGGAGTGTCACAAATCTAGCAAGCTCAAGTGTGTGAACCAATGTTGAAGTCAAGTGCCATATCACCTACACTTTCTAGTAAAGCTTCAATAACCTTTTCATGGATTTTTTGAGTTGAATCTACTATCAGGATCTTGCTCACATGCACACAGAGGTTATGAATGCAAAAAATACAGAGGAAAGACACACCACGAGACGAGACAAAATGTAGTATTGGGTGCAATATCCCCCCATGCACTCTATTTTGACAGTCCACAGATTGCATGTACTTATAGGAAATTTTTATTATGTCAAAAAGAGTGGTTGCATGAGAGCGGCTTCGAAAAGCATGTGTGAAAGTAAAAGTTGGTGACTTTCATAGAAAGCCTTTGCTTTTAATATAAAAAATTGCGGTCTACAATGGCCCTTATTCTAACCACTATTTTTTCTAACTATTTCTAACAATAGAACCTTCTACGTGGATTTATTTACAAACTAAATTATAAGTCAGATTATTGATGTTCGCACTAAAGTCGAATTATTGATGTCGGCCCTAAAGTCGGATTATTGATGTATCCCCTTTCACACCTTTCATGCCCTCACAAACCTTCAACTGCTATATCAAAAACACCAAAACACATTAATACATTAATAGATTAACACTCCAACAATTCCTTGTTCAACACATTCCATAATTCATAACATGCCCCTCTGTTGAAAAAGCAATTGACCTCAATTGATAAAATATAACAAACATGGATAACTAGTCACATGTTCAATCACTGAACAAAAAATAAGCATGTTCCCATGTAAAAACATATGTATGGAAATGTTCATGGAGGCATTACATTGATGTGTATGTGTATAATATGCAGAGATTAAGTGATCATAATGGCATGTTAAATATAATAAAAGAGAACTAGACCGATAACACAAAGAGATAGTGTAGTGGTAAAACACTTCCCTTGTGTGAGTGAGGTTGTGGGTTCAAATCCTCCCTCTTTGGTAACGTAGTTGTAAACATAGGTTCTAGTTCTAGAATTGGAATAGAAACAGAAACAAAAACTAAAACTAAAACTAGAATCGGAATCGGAAACGGAAACAAAAACAAAAATGAAAACGAAACTAGAATCCGAAATGGAAACGAAAACAAAAATCGGAACACGAACAGAGAACAACGAAACTGAGAACAATTGCCAAAATTAACAAAAAAAGATCCCTCTGTAGTGATGCGTGCAAGGCTCTGATACCACTGCTATCAAGATCTTGCTCACGTGCACACAGAGGTTACGGATACAAAAAATATAGGGAAAATAGACATGCCAAGAGATGAGACAAAACGCAGTATTGGGTGCAATCTCCCCCCATGCACTCTGTCTTGACAGTCGAGAGAGTGCATGTATTTATAGGAATTTTTTATTATGTCGAAAAGAGTGGTTACATGAGAGTGGCTTCAAAAAGCATGCATGAAAGTAAAAGTTGGTGAATTTCGTAGAAAGCCTTTGCTTTTAATACCAGAAATTGCAGTCTACAATGACCCTTACTCTAACCACTATTTTTTCTAACTATTTCTAACAATAGAACCTTCTACATGGATTTATTTACAAATTAAATTATAAGTTGGATTATTGATGTCCTCCATTTCACACCTTTCACGCCCTCATGAACCTTCAGCTGTTATATCAAAAACACCAAAACACATTAATACATTAATAAATTAACACTCTAACAATTCCTTGTTCAACACATTCCATAATTCATAATAGAATCCTTTAAGTACCTTGATGGATAAAAGTGAGGGTTTTTCGGAGGCCTCATTTGAATTCAAAATCCACACCAACTTTGGAGCATGATATAATGTGGAGATTGAAGAAGAGGCATAGATATAATCTATCATCATATGAATATTTGTAGGCTATCATGATGTGTATACTCTAGGTCTAAGATATCCCTTAACTAAGCTAACCCCTTATTAGCTGAATCTTTGCATAGGAAAATATCTTTATCTACCTATATCTCATAGTGCACTTTCTTGATTCATAGCCAACATAGCTCACCTTTTTTTTTGTCTTGTAAGATTTCTTTTTTGTATCATCATTCATTATAGCTTAAATATTTGAAGTATATGTGTGTAGACTATTCATAGGTATGAGCTACCTATGTCAATAGTTATTACTTTGTCTAGTGCAAGGAGGTTGATA
This sequence comes from Ceratopteris richardii, assembly GCA_020310875.1. Taxonomy (NCBI): domain Eukaryota; kingdom Viridiplantae; phylum Streptophyta; class Polypodiopsida; order Polypodiales; family Pteridaceae; genus Ceratopteris; species Ceratopteris richardii. Next base: position 30,147,271 of record CM035434.1, on the reverse strand, counting down.
TACCTTGAATTATCCAATTTCATTGATTTAGAGCTTGTTGGAAATCAAAGAGAGGTTCTATTTTAGTGTCCAAATTTTATGAGGTTTATTCCTCTATTCAAGAAAGAAATTGAATTTTTGGCTGACTTTGGTAGCGAACATGGTGGTCCTAGGAAGGGTCTATTGTTCTTCAATCTGCAATTCAGAGGTGATATACTCCATCACATAGGCATTACTAAAGAGAGAATAAAAAAGGATGCTCAGTAAAAAAAATCAAAAATTACAACAAAACATGCAACTAATCTAATGAGAAATTGGTATGATTAGGTTCTTAGCTTATAAAAACATAGGAATGGCACTCATGTGTAGTTTAATAGTTCTAAAGGTTATCCTAAAGTAATAACCTTGGTCATATTAATTTACAATAAGTTAAATGAACCTCAATATAAATAAAATGTACTAAGAATTTAGAATGTACTAACCTTGGTTTAAAACTATTTTGGTGTTGGAGCCCATTTTCATGTAAATCTACCAACAATTTAGGGAAAAGGAAGGAGTACAATGGATGAATATCCTGTAAAATATTTAAGTTAGAGACATATAACCATTAATCATTGTCATTCTTAATAGGGAAGGATGCACATAAATCCTTTTAGTACGTCCATAATCAGGATTAAGACATCCACTTGTCATTAGAATCAATGTGCATTTCAAAAGAGTACTGAGAAAAGATGGCTTGCTCCTTATACATGTAAAAAATTGCAATATAAGACATGTAGTATGAATTTTCAAAACTCAAGTGCATTCCAATTAAATACCAACAATTATAAGTTTTTTTAAAATAAAGGAAGTTCGACCTTAGCCTACTCTCCCAGTCTTGTATGAATTAAAAGAAAAGAACAAGTGAAGGGGACTAGTGCCCATGGGACCCCTTGAATCCCACACAGTAGGGGTAGATTACAAAGTTTAGATGGCATTACAAAGAAGGTTAATCACCCTCTCATCACCCTCATGTGGGGCCCACTTGGGTTTAAGCTTGTTGTTGATCAGAAGGAGCACTTGATGATGCCTAAAGAGGGGGAATTTCTTAAAGTTAGTGATTCTTTTACTGAGTAGGAACAACGATTTCTCAATCAACCTTTCTTTGGGGGAGTCGCCAAACTTATAAGCACATCTTTCCCAACAAATCTTCCATAGGATCTCCCCCTTGATGGCAATCCAGAGAGTTGCGGAGCATCCGATCGCTTCTCAGAGTAGAGCCTATTTCCAACTGATATGTTTCTAAAGTCTAATTTTCTTTTTAACGATTTGCTAGAGCATAAATTTTGCTAGCCTTTAGGTTGGTCTAGATGCCTAGATGAAGAATTTGCCATAATAGGACAAACTTTATGATTGACCTGATAATCAATGATTTCTTTGATGTTCAAGATTTTTGTTAGGCAATTTCCATTGTGCCATCTGAGAACAAGCGGGCATGCCGGGTTGTGCCCCATGAGAAGAAGAACTTTAGACTGGTCCCAGGCAAGACATCTGCTTTGTAAGGTATTCCATTCTTCATAGGTAATGTTGACGTTAGGGTCAATATCCTTGAAGTTGATCCACTGGTTGGTGTCTTGTTTCCAGAGATGTTTCCATTTTCTGAAGCCTTTGTTCCATAACCTCTTGGGGTTTTGCATGTTCCCAAATTCCACAATCTGGATGCCATGGATTAGAAACCAGATAGAGTCATTATGTCTCATACTCACTGCCCACTTCAGATCTTCACTGATTCTTATGAAGCTTTTGACTTTATTCCAACTCTTCCATAGGGAGCACACAAGATTCGATCCTTTCCGCCAAACCGGGATTGGGGAAAACAAAAGGGTCAAAATGTAAAGATTCTTCCAATTCAGGAATCCCATGAAAGTCTACACATTCTTGTTTCTGAAGATCAATTTGACCCACAAGGCCTCCCCGTTGCACCATGCCTTAATCATCCATTTTGTCACAAGTTTGTTAACCATGCATCCAATGTCAAGAATGCTAAGGCCCCCACTATCCCTTTGGCTAGTGCAGATGGACCATTTGATTTCAAACACCCCCTTCCTATTGTGGTCGGCCATCCAAAGGAAGTTTCTGTAGATACTTTCCAATTTGGACAGCTCTTGCTCTTTCCGTCTCCAACAAGAGAGGAAGTAAACGGTTGACAAAATGAGGAACGTGTTGATAACCATTGCGTGATCATCGAGATTGATTTGCATACCTCTCCAATAGTTTAACTTGCTTTCGAGTCTGGCCAGGACCCGATTCCACCACTACTCCAACGAGATACCAAATCCCATGGGAATCCCAAGAAGCTGAAAAATTTGGCTTAGAGGAATGTTTTGACAGCGATGATTAAAGAGAAGGTCGAGCTGGATCCCAATAATAGCTCTGAAAGTCATCTTTGAGTGGTTGATTTTGTTGAGATATCAAGCTCAACATGTGATGATCTAGGATGACACGTATCACTTTTTCATTTCTCTCACATGTATAATGGTCACACCGGTATATGTCAGGGACATTTCATTGAGCTTTATTAGATTTATCTACCAAGAGTGATGGCACATTTGTTTCTTGCCAGCTCACTCATTCACAGACATTAGGTTTTTCCTTATGTACTGGTCTTTACATATTGTAGTAGTTAGTTGTGTTCTTGTTTTTTAGGTCATTCTTGTACATTCCTTTTTATGTAATAGAAGAAGAAGATTATTATTCCTTTCCTCAATCTGAGTGTATGCTTCTCTTTGATTGTGAGTGTGTGTGTGTGTGTGTGAACTCTCTTCCTTATCTCCTTCCTCGTGACATGGTATTAGAGCCACTGTGGCTGTAGAGAGCTCCTGGAGAAGGCCGACGGTGAAGAGTACATGAGAAGGCATGGAGAATGCGCGATTCATAAACAACCTCAAATTGCTACAAAAATTGACTTTCGATTAGCGTTTCAGAGCCATCTCGACCTCCATTTTGAGGCAGCAAGGTGGGACCCATAGAAAAACCAGGTCATATTACAAAACTATAACTTGCATCCTATTTGGCAACACTCATATATTCTAGATCCAAAAGTTCAAGAGATTCTGTGTATTGTTGATACATTAAAACTATGTTTTTATGAGATCAAACTGTCACGTCATAGTGCAACAATGTTCAAGTAGAAGTGCTGCTTATAGTGTTTTGCAGTGTTGTGAATTGCTACAGAAATGGCAAACACGGATGAAATGAGTCAACTTATGAGTGATAAGATAGACAAGAACAACTTCCATGCTTGGAGATTCAGGATGAAGAATTTCTTGATAGGAAAGGCTACTGGAAGTACATCGAAGGAGAGAATGAAAACGCTTTGTAGTTACTAGAGAGGAATTGGACTACAAACCAATTAAGAGCATATGAAGAATGGAATCAAGGAGCACAAAAGGTAATGTATTGGCTATCTGTTAGCATATAGGAAAACATGATTGGGAACATACATGATGTCAAGTCTCTAAAAGAGGCTTGGAATAGTTTGGTCACATTGTATGAGACCAATACAAAGGCACAAAAATTGCAACTCAAGAATGAGCTACATACATTGGAGAAGAAGGGCATGTCGGTAAGGGACTACACCCTGAAAATCAAAAGCATATGTGACTTACTTGCATCTATTGGCATGAATGTAGATGATGATGATGATAAGGTGGAAGTGTGCCTTCGTGATTTAGGAGCTGCATATAAGTAGTTCACAACTTCTATACAAAACAAAGAAAATATTCTGAATTTTGCTGATTTGGTATCCATGCTGATTATTGAAGAAAAGAATCTTGGTGAGGATTCAAACTCCCAAGGAATGCCCAGTTCTGAGCAGATATTCTAATGTAGTAGAGGAAGAGGCCGAGGTAGAGGTTTTGGAATCATAAGAGGAAATAGTAACCAAGACCAAGGTCAACAACAGAATCATGCAGGAGGAAGAGGATAGTTCCGAGGCAGGGGGAGCCAAAGAGGTCACAGAAATTTCCAAAGAAATGATTCAGGTAATGACAGTAAAGTATGCTAGAATGTGGTAAACATGGACACTTTGAACATGATTGTAGGTTGAAGAATTAAAATAACAGAAGGTAGCAAAACAACTATGCATCCACAAGTGCACATGATTCTGAGAAGTTGTTCATGGTTCAACATCACATGATGAATACAATGTCTCCTAGTGTTTCAAAATCGAATGGTAATATTTGGTATGTTCATTCAAGTGCTTCAAATCACATGATCAGTCATGTAGAATGGTTTAGTACTTTGCAAAAATTGCCAGTTCCTGGATATGTTGAAACAGGTGATAACACATCACACCCTATCGAGCATATAGGAAACATAGCATTGTCTATGGAGGACGGGAAGGTAAAACATCTTGCTAATGTGCTGCATGTTCCAAATATAACAAAGAATCTAGTTTGTGTTGGAGAAATGGTTGAACAAGGATTACAACTCAGGTTTAATGATGATGGGTTATATGTAGATTAATACAAACGAGATGGAAGATTGATTGCCAAAGGAAACAAAGTGAGTAGGATGTTCACCTCAAATGTGAAAATTCCTAAAATGAATGCAGCCATGTTTGAAAAAGGTGCAGGAGTCATTGCTGATATAGAGATCTTCCATAAACGGATTGAACATGCAAACTTGCAAAGGTTGAAATCGATGCAGTCAAAGGGGATTGTCCATGGACTACCAAATTTCAAGGCTACAGAGATGCAAAAGGTATGTGCAGCATGTCAATTTGGAAAACAGTCAAGAGCATCATTTCCACATGACAAGCATGTTAGTGAGAACATACTAGAAATAGTGCATACAAATGTTTGGAGTCTTGCAAAGACCACATCTATGGGCAGTTGTAGGTTTTATGTTACTTTCATTGATGACCATACACGAAAAGTGTGGGTATATTTCATGAAAGAGAAGAGTGAGGTGTTCACTCACTTCCAGATTTTTAAAGCTATGGTGGAAAAGCAGTCAGAGAAGTATATTCAGACATTCAGATCTGATGGAGGAGGTGAATACATGTCAAATGAGTTCATCAATTTTCTAAAAAATCATGGAATTTGGCATTAGTTTTCATGCAAGTACACACCACAACAGAATGGTGTTGTTGAATGCAAAAATAGAAATATTGCAAAAATAGAAAGAGCCTTGTTGGGTGAGAAGAATATGCCTCATTGTTATTGGGTAGAAGGTGTTCATACTGTTGTATACGTTATGAACAAAAATCGAACTGCTGCTATATATCAAGTTACACCTGAAGAGAAGTTTAAAGGTAAAATGAAAAACTTATCACATCTGAAAGTTTTTGGTTGTATTGCATATGTACATGTTCTAGATGAATTGAGGATGACGCTTGAACCAAAATTAGAAAAGTGTGTCTTCATTGGATACTCCTTTGAGCAAAAAAGATATAAATGTTATAACCCACTCACACAACAGGTGAAGGTAAGCAGAGATGTGGTATTTGATGAAATCTCAAGCTTCTATGCAGATGCCAAAGACGACTGAACCTTGAACCAAATGATAAAGAAAATGTTGAAAAATCAAGTGCAAAATAATTATAAGTTGTGACTCCAAAGGAGAATTATAGCTGCATTTTCTTGGACTTTGATTACCATTGCATACTATCTATACAATTTAAAAACTCTAAACATGTGTGACGAAACAACAAACCAAATAGAACCCACTTGGAATTTCATGATTTCAGCCAAAAGTCTCTATTTTTCTTGATGAATGTAAAAAATTTTCGATGGTTGATTTCCAAGATCCTTAACTTCTTTGGAAAACGAGGTTCCTTGATGCCCAAGATCCTTAACACAACCTAATCAATGCCAAATATATAGATTTTTTCGATTAGGATAATCTTAGGATAGTGTGCCCTACATAAAAATAGAATCATTCATATGTCAAGGGTCATCAAGCAAAACACGTTAAATAGTTTAAAAATAGGAATGTTAACTAAAGAATTTCTCACAAGGAATCCAGTGGATCAAACCAAATCGAATAAATAAATATTTTGTGTTACGAATATAAATGTAAATACAATCTTTATTTTGATAATGCAAATCAATTTTTAAAACGTATGTTCATACATGTGTGCTCACGTGAATGTGAGATTATGCTTGTAACAATGATTCTGGCCCTTTATGCTATGTGTGTCTATGCGTGTGTGGAAGACTATAAGAACACACAGATTATGCTATGTGTGTCTATGCGTGTGTGGAAGACTATGTGTTCGTTAGGTGGACATGAATCAGACAACAAATCTTAGACAAATCTCATGGGATTTGTGAGCGTTTTGAAGTTCCTAAATAGCTCCAAAGGTGGAGAAACAAGGGATTTCGTATGTCATGCTATGTATGTATGTATGTATGTATGTATGCATGCATGCATGTATGTATTTATGTACATATGTATGTATGTATGTGTGTGTATGTATGTATGTATGTATGTATGTATGAATGTATTTATGTATGTATGTATGTATGTATGTGTTTGTGTATGTATGTATGTGTGTATTTATGTATGTATGTATGTATGTGTGTGTGTATGCATGTACATATGTATGTATGTATGTATGTATGTATGTATGTATGTATGTATGTATGTATGTGTGGTTATGTGTATGTATGTGTGTATATGTGTGCAAGTGTGTGTGTGTGTGTGGGTGAGTATATATGTGTTTATGTGTGTTGCTACTCCTATCGTATATAGCACCGTATGGAGAAAAATGAGTTCTGGAAGCCATAAGAAAATAAAGTCAAAACGCCATCATTCAATACAATACAACACAATAGTCATAAAACACAAAGGCATGCAGACCATACAACAACTTGCTGAAAAATATTCCACATGGAAAGGAACTCTCCACCCATGAAAAACCACTCCATCTATATGTGTGTACGTATGCATGTTTACATGTCTGTATATATGTTTGTATGTAATTGTGTATTTGTGTTTATGTTTGTGTATGTATGTGAGTATTCCTGTGTGTGTGTGTGTGTATGTTTGTGTATGTATATATGCGTGTGTATGTATTTGTCTATGTGTGTGTGTATGCATGTGTCTGAGTCTTTGTGAAGGTGTATGTATGTGTGTAGATATGTGTGTGTCTATGTTTGTGTGTGCATATATGTGTGTTCATGTGTGTGTGTGTGTGTTTATGTATGCGTGTGAAAGTGGGTATATGTGTGTATGTGTGCATATGTATGTATATGTTTATGCATTTGTATGTCCCTGTTTATTTATTAATTTTGTTAGTTCTAATTATGACAAAATAAAAACATAACTGAAAATTTGCACTTAATTGAAATAATACCTGAATGTAGGGTTTTTGTAGCCTACACCTCAAGCTTTGTAAACTAAATTTCCATCCAGCTATTACAAATTACATTAGAAAAACCAATAATTAAGAGAAAAATAGTGAATAAGATTGAGAAAGAGAGAGAGAGAGAGAGAGAGAGAGAATGAGAGGGAGTGAGAGAGAAAGAGAGAGAATAAGGAGGAGAAGAAGAAGAAGGAAAGAAAAAAAGTGTGAAATAGTGAAAACACATAGTTACCTACTCTACTTCTATGCATGCACACTCAAAAATGCTTCCAAGAAATGCCATGGATAGTGTGTCCATTTTATTTTAAATAATTTTTCCTATTGGTATATGTATGGATATAAGCACAATAAACTATAAAAATAATATAAACTCTCAAAAAATGAAAAATATATGTATCGATAATAAAGAGTAAAGAATATAAAAGAACATGCGATCTGATTCCTTTATCAATGAATATACGTATGAAAACCTTTATTCATAGGCCCATATTAGATGTTGATGTTGATAAATTGGTTTTTGACCAAAATAGCAATGCTCATCACTTTTAGTTCTATTTGCTAAGGCTAGAATTTTTTCTTTTCCTTGTAGTGTATTTCACTTTGCAGTTCGTTTAGTAATTACTTTTATTTAACCTAAGTAGAATTGGTAGTTGATTAGGGATGAATTATCACCTTCCTCGAATGTCCCTTTGGTATTTGAGGCTTAATTCCATGTTCCTTGGAATAGGTATGTATTAAACTCCATTGTTTTCATCTCAAGAAAACTAATTCTAAACAATCATCTATTATGCCATATATCCCTCTTTAATTTCAACTTCATGAACTTCTTCAGAAATGTTTTTCACGATACTTCTAGCATACTTGGAAAGTAACCTTCGAGTCTCCTAAACAATCCTTTGATAAATTCATTAACGAAGAGATATATAATGTTACTTCTAGAGATACTTTGAATCTTCCCTAAAGCTTTAGATTAATATTTGGCATGATACTAACTTAGTTTTTCCCTATATTTTTTATTTATCATTTGATTTTCATAGTCTTAAACAAATAATAATGAATGATTTCATTGTCTAAAGCAATGAAAATCACTTTATTTTAGCCGTTTTTTTTCTATTCGTTCGAAATTTTCAAAATTATTTTCTCTCAATATATATTATGCCTAGAGTAATTATGAATTTCCTATTTTTTATATTTTTTTATACATGAACTTGGGGCCATGCCTTTTCAATAATATTCATGCTCGAAAGCTTTCAAAGATGTTATTCTCATTTATTAAGATAGTTAGAGTTTACTTTAGCTCTCTTTGGATGTAGTTATACATGTTCGCGTTACATGCATGCCTTTAGATGATTGACTTATTTCCTAGAATTTGGATAAGTTAAAAAAAACACACACACAACCCCTTTTATTATATATATATATATATATATATATATATATATATATATATATATATATATATATATATATATATATATATATATATATATATATATATATATATATATATATATATATATATATATATATATATATATATATATATATATATATATATATATATGTGTGTGTGTGTGTGTATGTATATGTATATACATACATACATACATACATACATACATATATATATATATATATATATATATATATATATATATATATATATATATATATATATAGAGAGAGAGAGAGAGAGAGAGAGAGAGAGAGAGATCATTTAAAACTATAGTTTTCAAAGATTTAAATTTATGACATTTCTCATGTGCATAGTGAGATAATTTATGATATGCTTGAGCTTCATATTCCAGCAACAAAAATCAATAAAATATTCTTTCTTTTCGATGAATAGCTGATACATAGTATGCACATAGGCTAAATTGATGAAGTAATGAAATGTAAAATATATCAAAAGAAATCGGATTTTTCTTTTACAGGTGCATGTATGAAATACATATGTGATTCAAGCTTCCATATCATGTCCTTTTACATATGAAGGGAAGGCATTAATGCTTCTAGTTTTTATGTATGGATATAAAATATTCTAATGCTTAACATTGTGTGGATGTACCTATTATATCAATGTCATGGAAATAACGTGTACAAATACAAAGGCAGGATCGAGTGCTTCACTTATTTAGTTTTGATCAAGATAATATATTCAATTGCATATTATTCTTTTTCAAGGAGTTTGCATGCCATTTTTTTCTAGATACAAATACATAGCTTTTCTTCATGCATAATGGATTGCTTTGGACTTGAAAACTCTACTCCTTGAAAAGATATTTGTTTTTTCAATGTAAAAACTCAAGACAATTTATCTCTTGAATCATGCCAATGAATTCATCTATTAATCTCTCTATCTTTCTCCTGAGAAATGAAACCAAGGAGAAATGCAAGATTTTGTTGCATCAAATCCAATTGAAGGTAAAAATGTCAATCAGTTGCACATAGTTGCAAAGAGAATTAAACTGTGGTTTCTTAGATGTGTAGAGCTAATACAATTCAAAGGTTACTAGACATAGGCCGAATATAGATATTTTCATAGAAAAATTGGATGAAGAATCACATGAATGGCTGATATAGATGACGAATTATCTCATATGATTCTTAGATAAAAGACTACAAGATGAACCTAAAGTGCCTTATAAATCCAACAACAAGGAGAAAAAGCCTATGTGCAATGATTACATGGTTGTTTGGGCATTCTCTTGACCACATGGGCTCAAAGATTGTGTCAACACCACCATTGTAACATGTTCTCACATGAGCAATACCATGGGGGGATGTGAAAAAGCATATTGAGTACTCATAGTCAAGTTGAATGCATCTCTAAGGGTGACAAGGGTTCTCATGATCTCAAAGGATCAAAAAGAATTTTGAGAAAATGATATTAAAATAATAAAATGGCATGCAAAATTTTCGTACTTTTGTGGTCTTGTCTACACATCCCCAAGTTGTCATAGTAAAGCTTTGATATTAATGCTAGCAACCTCCACACAGACATGAGATGTGACCTAGGAATTCTCTCCGAGCTAACTTTTATATAACTCATTCTTGAGGGGTCTTCCCTAGGCAAGTGCATAAATGCAAAACAAATATCCCAATTCTCTTGAATCCACTATGTGGCAAGTCTGCTATGTGTCAAAGTATACTTGACTTAACTCAAGATAAATTGAGTTGGAAGCTTCTAGATCATTTGCGATTTCTTAAATAAGAGACTCTCACAGACCAAACATGGTGGATTTGAACCTATCTCTTTGTTTTTCACCATTTTTTGCATTGCCTTGATTTGTTTGTACTTGCATAGAACGTATTTCTTGTTTATCACGATCTTTAGAGTATTAATTGATATAAACTATGGAATAAATTACTCCTATACATTGATGCATTGAGGATCCTTCATTTTTTGGAATCTCTAAGTCCATTCAAGGTTTGTGCTATAAAATCATCATCAACTACTCCACATCATGTAGAACACAATGTTTTATATTTTTGTAACACACTATGGACAATCATGTAATCCTTTCTCCTCCTTAGGAGTTCTTTTGCTCTTGCCTTCTATATATTCCTATAACACTCACAAGATAATTATTTTGAATAGTCTACAACCAATAGTACATTGTGTGTTTTGTGCCTAAGCTTCTTTTTCCTCCTAGTTTTTATGTGCATTCTTGCTCCACAAACTCTAGCAATTGGTATACGATCAAGTCATTGCTTCCTCAGGCATGTCACTTGCACACCCTTTCTCATTGTCTTCAAGCACTTGAAAAACTTTTGAGCATTGCCAGGATGATGTACACTTCAAAATAACTATGAGAATTATGCATATATAAAATTTTTTATTACTATTTTTCAAGCCTCTATAGTTTTGCAATGATTGTGTACGTATTTTTTTTCTTTTTTGCCGATTTTAATTCGAGTTCCTTTTTTTTAGTACAAGTAGCCAAAACTTTGCTACAAATATAGTGGAGCACATAGCATACTTTCCTTAAGTTTTTAAAGCAATAATAGTTTTTTGCATCTAGTTATAAATATCCATTATAGTTGAGAACAATGACATATTAACATGTTGGCTATTGAGGATAAGTTGGATGGTTCTACATACCTATATCAATTTTTGCATGTGGTTACAATTGTCAGTCATAATTGAGAGCAATGATGTGTTTGACATGTTGGAGAGCAATGATGTGTTTCACATGTTGGGTACTAAGGATAAGTTGGATGGTTCTTACTACCCATTGCGGCAATACATAATGCACAATGTATTAGTTGCAAAAGGATTGTGAAATATTATGTAGGGTGTTGAAATATGTTAGATTATAAATACAGATGTTCAAAATGTAGCTAATTATGTTTCAAATATTTTGGAGGTTCTAGTAAAATTTCCAGTTCAATCCTCTTGAAACTCCCATTTTGACTATTTCATGAACACTAGCCTTTCCTCCACCCAATACAAAGTAAGTTGGATGGTAGAAATTCACAATCACATCACTTGATTTTCTTTTCATCAAACGTGTCATTCTACTTCATATTTGCTAATGCAAAATATCCAAAGGTTGTTTGGATACTCTTGCTACATTATATTAAGCAAAAAATGAAGCTCATGTTACATAGAGTATGTAGAGATATTCTTTTGGGAACTACCTTTACTTTGTGACTCTCATTGATGATTTGTCTAGGCATGCATGGGTGTATCCATTAAAAGAGAATTCTAAAGTGTTTATGTGCTTCAAGCAGTTTTTGGTTATGGCTAAAAATCTATTAGCATGTAAATTGGGCACCCTCGATTTTGATCAAGGGAGAGAACACATGTATTCTGATCATATGCATTTCTGGCCGAGTGTGGGATAAAACATTAGTTTAAAGTGTCGTATACACCTCAAAAAAGTGAATTTTCTAAAATAAAGAACATGTCTCTCATGGAAATGAGAAGGTGTATGGTCAAAAGTGTGTCTTTACCAAATAGCTTCTGGCTTAAGGCTATTCTACGTGCATCATATGTACTTAATAGGTGTCCCACCAAAGCATTGCAATCTATCACTCCTTATGAAGCTTCGGATAGTCACAAGCCATCTTTTTCTCATCTCTTTGTCTTTGGTTGTTCCATATGCATTAGTGCCTAAACAACGACCCAAGAAATTGGATGATCAAGTAGTGAAGTGTATTTTTGTTCGTTACATTTGTGAAAGCAAAGGATATCATCTATATAATCCAAATACTCAACAAAATTATGTCAGCCATGATGTTGTTTTTGTGAAAGATGCAATTCAGCCATTATTTTCATGTATTAAGGAGACATCTCTTAGCTCCAAAGATATGCATGATACATTGCTACCTCGCTTTACAAGTAGATAGTAAAGTATAGATCCAAATGAGGTGATTTCTCAACCTTTACAAGTTCCACATGATGATGGAGATTATTCCATTTCTAATGTAGATTTACATGATGCACTTCTTGATGAGAGGGCCCATATAGAGGAGGAAAAAATATGCATGAATCGCTGGTGGAGACTTTAAGATATGGTAAGTTAGATGTACCTTTTTCATATCATACTCGTTTAGGCTCTCATAGTGCTTCTTTTGCATTTAATTTGTATGATATGGCTATCTTTAGTCTTTATCGTGAGAATGAGCCTATTTCTTTTGATGAAGCATAAAATTCAAAAAATAGTATTGTTGCTATGAAATCATAATATGATGCTATTATGAAGAATGGTACCTTGTCTTTATGTGATTTGCCTTCATGCAAAAAGGCCAATGGCACTAAATGGGTATACAATCTGAAGCATAAGACTGATGGAAAAGTTGATAGGTATTAGGCTAGGCTTGTTGCAAAAGGTTATGCTCAAGCGAGAGGCATTGTTTTTTATGAGACCTTTGCACCCACATGTTGAACGAGTACCATTCATAGCATTTTTGCACTTGCAACTCATCATGGTTGGAATGTACATCAATTGTACATTGAAACTACATTTCTGAATGGTAACTTACATGAATAAGTGATTGTATTTTAGCTTTTGGTTTTGTGTAGAAAGGGCATGAAAAGCAAGTGTGTGGGTTAAAAAAAGGCATTGTATGGCCGGTTGAAGCGAGCACCATGTGTACATGCCTACTTGATTGCATATGGTTTTGAGAACAACCCAATTGAGATCATATTATATGTTGAGCATGCAAATGATGTACTTTTGATTATTGTTGTGTATGTTGATGATATGCTATCATTGGTCCTAATGAGAAGCATATTGGTGAATTTAATGTTGATTTGCATGCCTATTTTGAGATGTTAGATTTGGGTCATTTGTATCATTATTTGGGCATTCAATTTATGCAAGCTGATGGAGGAATAGCCTTGTGTCAAGGAAAATATATTGACACATTATTACAAAATTTTGGTCTTGTAGATTGCAAACTTGTTGCCACTCCTATGGAAACAAGTTTACAATTGAGTCTTTGTGATGTTGGAGATGCATTTGATGTTGTCCTCTATTAGCAAGATATTGAATGATTGATTCACTTATGTATAACTCGGCTTGATATTCAACTTGTTGTCTCTCAGAAGACTAGGTTTATGCATTTCCTGGGTCTTAAGCATTCGTAGGCAGTTAAGTGAATCTTTTGCTACTTTAGTGGAACCCTGCTACTTGGATTGTTTTATCCCAAGCAAGGATCACAACTGCCAAATTTACATGCTTTCTTTGACTGAAACTAGGCTAGTTGCTATGACACTCATGTGTCCACTAATGGTTTTTCCTTCATGCTTGGTAGCTCATGCATATCTTGGTTGAGCAGGAAGCAACCTATTGTGGCCACTCTTAGTTGTGAGGCTAAGTATAGGGTAGCTATCAGAGCAACTACTGAATTTGTGTAGCTCACATTGCTTTTGGCTAATTTGGGTGTTGGTCAATCTTCTGCCACCACCATCTTCATTGATAGTGAGAGCACATTGGTAGTGTCAAGGAACCCAATGTTCCATGCTCCACAAAGTGTCACAAGGAAGGAGATAAGGAAGAGAGCTCACTCACACACTCTCACACTCAAAGAGGAGCACACATAGAGATTGACGCAAGGAAGAATGATCTTCTTCATCTTCTTCTATTACATAAAAGGAATGTAAAAGAATGACCTGAAACAACAATAAAAGTGCAATATATAAAGAACAATGTCTATGAATGAGTGTGCTGACAAGAAAACAAATGTTCCATCACTCTCGATAGAAAAATATTCTAGTAAAGCTCAATGAAGTATCCCTAAAATATATCAGTGTGATCACTATACATGTTAGACAAATGAAAAAGTGATACATGTCATCTTGGATCATCACATGTTGAGCTTGATATCTCAACACTCCCCCTCAAGCTCAACATCATGTGTTTTAATCCAAGCATCCTTTGAAACCTCTTCAACTTCTCAGCTCCAAGTGCTTTAGTGAAAATATCAACAACCTGCTCATTTGTACTCACAAACACAAGGTCAATATCATGTGCTAATACCTTTTCCCTGATGAAACGATAATGCACCTTGATATGCTTTGTTCTAGCATGAAAAATAGGGTTATGTTTTAACTATATGTTGCTAAGAGTATCACAATGGATGGTGATAGGCTTTTACACTTTCACACCTAAATCTGCAAGTAGCATCTCTAGACAAGATGCTTCACATGCTGCCATTGCACTACCTCTATACTCAGCCTCCATACTCAAAAAAGCAATAGTGGGTTGCTTCTTACTTCTCCGTGTAATATTTGCACTTCTAAGTGAGAGTAGAAAGCCACTAGTAGAACTTTTATCTGGAATACTATGAGCCCAATCTACATTGGTGTATCCATGAACCTACAATTTTGCACTAGCTTTATAGAATAATGCATAATCCAAAGTAGCACTCACATATCATAGAGCGTGTCTCAAGGCATCTAAGTGTGATATTCTAGGAACCTTCATAAATTGACTTTCAAGTCCAATAGTGTAGCTTAGATCATGCTCTATAATTGTGAGATATATCAGACTTCCCACAAGTCTCTTGTACATAGTAGCATTTTTGAATGCTTCACCTAATGTAGTATTCAACTTCAAATTATGATCTAATGGCATAGAAATTGGCTTGCAATCAGCCATACCATACTCTTGCAGCATACTCAAGGCATATTGCCTTTGTGACATCCATGTACCTGTTTTTTTTTAAGTATAAACTCAATGCCCAAGAAATAGCATAGCACACGAAGATCTTTCATGTCAAATTCTTGGATAACGAGTTGCTTTACATCTTTAATGCCTTCTTCATTATCGCCACCTACAATCAAGTCATTAACATAAATAGCAACAATTGTGATGCCATTATCACCCTTCCTTGCATATAGTGAATGATTTGCATCACACATAGAAAACCCAATGGTGGTTAAGTAATCATAAATCCTTGCATGCCAAACACGAGGGGCTTGTTTAAGGCTGTACAAAGCCTTTTGCAACTTGCAAACATATTCTGGGTACTTTGAATCCTCACATCCTTGTGGTTGGTCCATGTATAATTCTTCCTACAACTCACCATGTAAGAAAGCATTCTTCACATCCATCTAATGCAAAGTCCATCCTTTAGTTTAACTAATGCAACAAATGCTCTGACAGTAGACATTTTAGCTACAAGGTTGAACATTTCCTCATAATCAATGCCATATGTTTATGCTATCCTTTTTCTACTAATCGTGCTTTATACATGCTTACGCTACCATTAGCATTGTGTGTTACCTCGTAAACCCACTTGCAGCCTATGGCTTTATTTCCTTGCAGTGATGGTACAATTTCCAAGTTTTATTTCCATATAGTGCATCCATCTCATCATCCATGGCTTTCTCCCAATCTGTGTTTCCAATTCTATCTTCAAAACAAGAAGGTTCAACATCTTGTATTACCTTGGTCATGTAGGCACAATGAGAAGCCATGTAACTCTCATACATCAATCGTTGCACTAAATTTTGCATCCTCCCAGATCTTATTGGTCTTGGGTCACTTCTCCTTGTATCATCTGCATGTGCATTTCTTACTCTTGGAGTCTTCATAGAGGGCAATCCAAGTTCTGCATCAAGGCTCTTTTCTGAACCACTTGAATTTCCATCAATGTCTTCAAAACTTGTAGGTGTTTTACTACCAATAGAAAGGTTTTCTTTACCTTTCTTCATTGTAGTTGATGAATTTGCTAGTCTAAAATTTCCACATAATCTTCCACTCCATGTATTTGATTTGGAACTATTGCTTGGTGATGCATCCGGTCCACTCAAAACTTGAGATTCAGCACTTGCTTTTTCAGCATTTCCTTTTTCATTTGAGCCAAGATTAAATCCTTCTTTGGCATCTGCATAAAATCTTGACATTTCATCAAACACCACATCTCTGCTTACCTTCACATATTGTGTGAGTGGGTTAATCCTCAACTCATCTCAAACATGTACATATGCAATACAACCAAATACTTTCATATGTGATAAGTTTGGTTTTTTACTTGTAAACTTCTCTTTAGGTGTAGCTTGATGTAGAGTAGCAGTCACACTTATGTTCATGATGTATATATAAGAGAGCCTTGGCTCATGGTATAAATCACTCACTCAAACATTTCAAGCTAGAGTTTGAAGGTCTTCTTGAAGAGAGAGTGTTCACACACTCTTAAGGAGGTGGAGTTTTGGTGAAGGAGAGGCTACTCTCTTGGAGCAAGAAGTCTTCTACAAGGTGGTGGTAACTATCTTTTGTGAGTTGACCTTATATTTTGTTTGTACTCCTTGAAAAGCTATTACGATTAAAGCATGCGCTCATTCAAAAGCAAAACTCTTATCGTAAATCGATGTTTTTTGAAAAGCTAAAGATAGTTGTTGCTTTGATTTTTGCACCAGGAATAGTTTTGTTTTCCAAAAACTAACTTTCGTGATCAGCGCTGATGGGACTTGAACCTAGGTGGGTAGTTTGAAAGTGATTTCTTCTATCCACGCTACCAACGTGACTTCTCGTGGTTTTCTTAAAAGAATCTACATAGAATGTGGCATACCGAGGACTTGAAGATACAACTTCTAATGAACATAATGTTGGACCAACTTGACATTGACTCCAACAATCCCTCCTTCAATGTCATATTGGTACAAGCTTCAATAACCTGCAAATCTTCTCATGACTATCTCTAGTCAATGCTTTGGTAAATATATCTGCAACGTTCTCAGTAGAAGGAACATAAACCAGCTCAATGTGCTTCTTAGCTATCTGCTCTCGAATATAGTGGTAGTGTACCTCTATATGCTTTGTCCTTGCATGATGTACTGGATTCTTTGCTATAGCTATAGCACTATGGCTATCTGAAAATATATGAATAGGTTCATGTACTCTCACATCAAGATAACTAAAAATCTTCTACAACCAAACTGACTCTAGAGTAGCTGTAAATGTTGCACGATATTCAGCTTCACATGATGAAGTGGCAATAGTGGGTTGTCTATTTGAAAACCATGAGATAAGAAAATATCCAAGATAAAAACAAAATCCACTAGTACTTCTTCTTGTGTCTCTATCATCTGCCCAATCAAAATCTGAAAATCCTTTTAGTAACAAATGTGTAGATTTAAAAAATACCATAGCATAATTTGAAGTTCCCTTCAAGTATCGAAAGATCCGCTTTACTGCTTTCCAATGTAACATTGTCGAACTCTGCATGAACCTTGATACTTGAGAAACTGCAAACTGTACATCAGGACGTGTATTACAAAGATATATCAAGCAACCAACTGCTTGACTATATAGAGTAGCATCAAATGGCTCTGCATCTGCTACCATTTGTAAAGACATGTTCTGATCCATAGGTGTTTGCATAGGTTTAGAATCACTCATCTGAAACCTCTCCAAAAGTTTCTTAATGTACTTCTACTATGTCATATAGATATACTCATCATGAAACAAAAACTGAATCCCAAGATAATAATGCAAAATGCCTAAATCATTCACATCAAATGTTTGCTTCAATTGTTTTTTGAGCATTTGCAAATCTTCATCTCTGGGACCTGTGACTATAATATCATCCACATAAATGATTGCTATAATCATCATACCTATTTCAGCTTTGACAGAAAGAGTTGCAGCTACATCTGAGTTATGGAAATCAATGGACAAAAGATATGTATGTATCTTTTCATACCATGCTCTAGGTGCCTGTTTTAAACCATACAAAGATTTTATAAGCTTACACACTAAGTGTTCTTTACGTGTCTCTTCAAAACCTTATGGCTGCTGAATATACACATCCTCATGTAAATCACCATTTAGAAAAGTAGTCTTAATGCCAAGTTGATATATATGCCAACTTTGCAAAATGTGTTGCTAAAGCAAGTATTGACATAATAACAGTCATCCTAGATGTAGGAGCAAATGTCTCATTATAATCAATACCTTTTTGTTGTGCATATCCTTTGATAACTAAGCTGGCTTTGTACCTGTCAATAGTACCATCTACTTTCCTTTTGATTTTGAAGATCCATTTTACACCTATAGCCTTGTTTCCCTCTGGTAACTCACATAGCTACCAAGTTTGATTCTTATGAATAGAATCAATCTCTTCTTGCATAGCTTTTCTCCAAATAGGAATGTTAAGTGCATCTTTAACACATGCAGGTTCATCTTCTTCAGCTGTAAAGGCAGTCCTGTACTCTGCTTCACTTGAAGATGTACCAACTATAGGTTGTTTCTTTGACATCCAAGAAATAAGACAATCTCCACAAAAAAAAACAATAACCACTTGTGCTTCTTCTTGAGTCTTTATCACCTGCCCAATCAGAATCTGAAAAACCTTAAAGTAAAAAATGTGAAGAATTCTGAATACCATAGCATAATTTGAAGTTCCCTTCAAATATCTGAAAATTCTCTTAACTACTTTCCAAGGAATTTTCAACGGACTATGCATGAACTTGGATACTTGAGAAATTGCAACTTGAATGTCTGGACGTGTATTACATAAATATATCAAGCAACTGATTGCTTGACTATATAATGTAGCATCAAATTGTTCTTAATGTGCTTCCGACTGTAATAACACATTAACATCCATAATTGTTTTCATAGGCTTGGAATGTACCATTTCAAACCTTTCCAATAATTTCACAATGTATTTCTATTATGTCATGTAGATACACTCATCTATGTGTTTGAACTAAATCCTAGGACTTGTGATAATCATATCACTTTGTAGTGCATCTTGAACACTAGATGGTTCATTCTCAACTGAAGTAAGGGATAAAATATCATGGATCTCAAAATGTTCTGCATAATTTACCTGGTCTTCTTTTTGACTCCTAGTCTGACTTCTAGTTCTTCCTGTGTATTCTTGTATACCACTATCCTTCCATGTTTGATATAATAACTATGGTGTATTCCTGAAAATTGGTGGTATATCCTCTGCTTCTTCAATATCTCTTTCTTCTAGAAGTCTAGAACCTTCTTCAACTTCATAAGTTGGAACGTCAAGAGGTAGTGATCTAGGACTAGGTGTTGGTGTAGGTAATGAAATTCTCTCTTCACAACTCTTCCGTTCCTTCTTTATCTCCTTCTTCTTCTTTCACTTTGACGATGATAACATGGCTTCATCATTCTCTTCCATACCCTTTTGTTGATCTTCATTTTGAAGTAATAGGAATTGTAGCTCTTCAAATGAAATTTCTCTATCTCTTGTAGAGAGAGATAAAGAAGTAACAAAAGCACGATATGTAAATGGAGGTGAGTTTAGAAGTGTATTTACCATCTCTTCATCTGAAATGTTGACTCCAACATTCAGTAACTGATCTCATAAATCTTTAAGCTTCAAAATATGTGTCTGAGCTGATTCACCAACTTTCATCCTTGTGTTGGCTAGTTGTCTCCTTAGATGATCTTTCCTAGTAGGGTTTCTGCTCTGATAGAGATTCACTAACTCCAACCAAGCTTGACGAGAAGTTTTACAAGACCTGATTTGGGGTATAATATGCCTCTTAACTCCCATAGAAATATATGAAAGTGCTAGTGCATCCCTTGAATCCCATTTGGATTGCTCTTCTATAGGAAGTAATCTGGTAGTAGTACAGACTCCTGATGATGAAAGAGTTTCTTCTTCTTCACTAACCTCCTGTTGAGCAGAAATCCGAACAACAGGTCTTCTAGAAGATGAAGTAGTATTTTCTCTGACTTGTCTTGGCCTTGGATAAGTTCCATTGACAATATTCCATAAGTCCTTTGTTACTAACAGATTCATCGTCATAAAACTCCACATTGGATAATTAGACATGCCCTCAAGCTTGTCTTCATTCTCAAGTCTATAGTCACTCATCTTGTTAAGGGTGTATGTTAACTAGGCTCTAATACCAGATGTTGGTATTCTAAGGTCTGAATACCATATGTGGGAAGTGGTAGTGGGCTAGAATAACAATAAATTCATAGGTTTTTAGGATCTTCCAACAAATCAACCTTAACATACACACCTTAAGACTCAAAGATATATGAGTGAGAGATAGAGAGAGAATAGACAAGATTTCAAGTGTAACACTAACCTATGAGGCTCACCTACACTATCTATATATGAATGTCAAATTACCATTTGTGTATGATATAAACTGACAATATCTATATCTAGGCAAAAATAGGAACTAGATACAAGAGATTGTGTGCCTAAGAGGTATGAAGAGTGTGTGTGTGTAAGAATATGGAGAATAATAATAGTTTAGAACTTTTGTACAGCAAACCCAAATTCTAATCAACCTAAATAAGAAAGGAGTGACCTAGAAAGTAGGAACAGAAATAGACTTGCTTCTCACAATAAACTAACAATAGATGTTGATGGTATGCTAGCAAAATCTCCTCCAAGTAATCACCAAGATGTAGACCACAACTCCTCCAAGAGTGTTAGAACTCCTCCTCCAAGATAGAGCACCTCCTAGTTGATCACCTCCTCAAGAGTGTGTGAACACTCTCTCTTTAAGAAGACCTCCTCCTTGCATTTAGCACTTAAGCTCCTTGAGATGATCCTTGAGTGATTGCTTGAGTGATGATACAAGCTTGTTCTTATATAGTGTTTGGCAACCCTTGAAAAGCACAAGAAAAGTCAATGATCACCCTTAAAAGCTATCTGAAAAGCTACGATCAATATTGATCGCTAACAACAAAATTCCTAAGAAAATCCATTGTAGAAACGGCACTGCCTTCTTTGTAATTTGCTTTTCTAATAACAAAAGTCTCTTCGCATTGCACCGATCAGGGGATTTGAACCCACATCAATCTGGTGTTGCTTTTAAGTCGTTTATCCTAGACCAAGACGTATGCACCTTTATGTTATAGATGATGTACAAGATAATTTTACTATATCTATAAACTGAGGATATTTGAACCATCAATGAATATTGATTCCAATAGATGTGACCAGACTGTTCCAAGCTCTTTCCAAGTCTTGGCATCTTCTATGTGCCAAACCATGCTATCTTGTACGATGATAGATAGCCAATACATTAGCTTTCGTGCTCATTGATTTCATTCTTCATATGCTCTTAACTAGTCCGTAGTCCCATTCCTCTCTGGTATTTGTGGAGTGCTTTTGCTGTCTCTTTTGATGTACTTCCAATAGCCTTTTCCCATCAAGAAATTTTTCATTCTAAACCTTGAAGCATGGAAGTTGTTCTTATCTAGCTTAGCACTCATAAGCTCACTCATTCCATCTGTGTTTGCCATTTATGCAACAATTCACAACACTACAAAAGCACTATAAGCAGTACTTCTGCTTAAGCGCTCTCGCTCTATGACGTGATAGTTTGATCTCAAAGAGACATAGTTTTTGTGCATCAATAGTACATGGAATCACTTGAAATTCTAGATCTATAATCTTTGAGTGTTGCAAACAAGTTGTGAATTACAATTTTGCAATTTGGCCTCATTTTTCTATGGGCCCCTCCTTGTAGGCTCGAGACAAAGGTTGAGATTTTCATACACCAATTTTCACACCAATTTTCATAGCAATCTAGGGTCGTTTCTGAATTGTGCTTTCTCCACGCCTTCTGGCATAATCTTCTCTATGGGCATTCTCCACGATCTCTCTATAGCCACAGTGGTTGTGATACCATGTCACGAGGAAGGAGATAAGGAAGAGAGCTCACTCAGACACTCTCACCCTCAAAGAGGAGCACACACAGATTGAGGCAAGGAAGAATGATCTTCTTCTTCTTCTTCTTCTTCTTCTTCTTCTTCTTCTTCTTCTTCTTCTTCTTCTTCTTCTTCTTCTTCTTCTTCTTCTTCTTCTATTACATAAAAGGAATTAGCATAAATGACATAAGACAAAAATACAATAAGTGCAATATATAAAGAATAGTACATAATGAAAATCTTAATGCCCACAAATGAGTGACTTGGCAAGAAATCTGGGTTGGGCTCCCTAACCTGCCGTGCTTCTTGTACAACTTCGTGTGGGACATTGTTTCTCCTATCGACAAGCGAGGACATTGGTGGTCTCATTTATGAAGGTGCAAGACACTCGTTCAATGCTCGGTGGCACACTCAAATCTGTGTCGAGGCTGATCTCAGCATGCCGCTTCCATCGAAGATCAAAGTGGACTTGGGCGAAGGAGATGTATGGGAGCAAGACATCAATTACAAAAACCTTTCCAACGCCTGCTTTCTTTGTGGCCAACAAGGTCACAAGATTAAAGATTGCCCTTTGAGACAAAAAAGCAAGCGAAATCAAGAAGCCCCCAGAAATGCTCAAGACAACAAAGGGGCATTAACTCACTCGACCAAGGAAGAGGAAGTCAAGGGCCCCCTTAATCCAGAAGCTGATGTAGACGAGTTCATCAAAGTCAGAAGAAGAAGGAAAAGAAGCCCTAAGGCGACTCTTGAGCAAAACAACATGTTAGTTACCCCCTCCAGCAACTTGTACTGCAATCTGGAAAAGGAGATCAATGAGTTTGACTACCCAAGTGGGAACCAACTTGAGGTGGAAACCAATGACAAAGCCCTAGAGATCCCTGACAATAAAGAAACCTCCCAGGAGGGTTACACTACAAGCAAAGAAGACGGCTTTACTTCTAGTAACGAAGATAACATGGATAGTGAAAGTTCCATCATCGGATCGACTATTCCGAAAACGGTGTCAAAAACGATGCCCAGTTCTTCCCAGCAAGAGGCATCCCGCAAAGGAAAACAACCTATGGAGTTACCTTGGAAAAGCCCCTACAAGAACCTATTGCTAAATCAGGATCCGGTCCGAGCAAAAAAGAAAGATGAATCCAAGAAAAGAAAGGACAAAGCTCCCTCCCGCAAAGAGGGCTCACTACGACAATGATCATTATCTCGTTAAACGCTAGAGGGCTAACCGACCCTTCAAGGGCGACCATCATTCGTCAATGGCTTCACAACATTAGCCTAAACCCAGAATTTATATGTATTCAAGAGATTAAAATTGACGGAGAAGACCTCCAGAAACGACTTACACATGTCTCCTCGACCCATGTTTGGATTTCAACGGCACACCAGCGGGGGTCCGGTGGAATGGTAATCGGTATTAATCAATTCTAGTTTGAAAATCTTGAGAACTTCATTGAAGATGAATGCCATCGATGGATTGCTGTTTCTTTTGGTGCTCCTTTTTGTTTTACTTTAGTTTCTTTGTATGCCCCTAACGGGGAGTTAGAGAGACAGAACACTTGGGCTTCCTTGGACTTGCTCCCCCACAACGTGCTTATTTGTGGTTACTTCAACATGGTGGAGGACCCTACGGACAGATGGATGGGCAAGGGCAGGGTCATCGATAGTCGGGAGAAAGAAACCTGGGACAAAACCAAACTACACTTGGATTTGATCGAATTCAAAGATTCGAATGGCTTTTCTTAGTCAAATCTCCAAGCGGGCGAGGACCTGAGGAAAGCTAGACTTGATAGATGCTACATTTCTCAGAGTTTTACTCATCAGTGGGGCCACCCTTCCCTCTCACAATGCACCAACCTCACCATCTCTGATCACTACCCGATCGTTATCAATTTCCAACCTTTCACCAAGATTCGTAAGGCTCCTTGGTTCCACGCCTATGCACCCTCCTTCTCTCTCCCCTCCATCCATCAAGAAATTGCTGATGTGTGGAAGGAGGCATTCGCCTCCGGCTTGTCCCCTGCCAAGTGCTGGAGAAGTGCGGTTGATAAGTCACGACAGATCATGATTAGATCCAAGAAGATGCTCAAGGCTATGCGGCGGGCTCGTAGAGAAGCTCTATATCATAGACTCTGGAGGCTCGAGGAGGAAGTGAACAAAGGGAAATCTCAAGCTCAGAAAGGTCTTCGAAAAATCAGAGCGCTGCTAAGATACGAGGAAGAAATACAAAGGAAAAATCTGCAAATTTTCTTCAAGGAGTGGTATGCTGGCAAAGCCGACAAACCCACCAAAGAGATGTGTCGTATCCTTAAAAGGAAACATAACAGAGAATCGATCCCCTTACTGCTAGACCTAAATGGCAATGTTTGCAATATGGAAGAAGATAATTTTGGGATCATTGAAGGGCACTTCACGAGACTCTTGGGGACCTCGAACCCCCTCTCCCACCATAGAAGGGACTGTATGGCTGCCATATCTAGGGTTTCCCCCCACAGGATTCCACTCAACCTTCGTTCCCTGCTACATGCCCCTATCTCTGAAGCAGAAATCATTGAGGTCATTGATGCCCTCCCTTCTAGTAAAAGTCTGGGACCCGAGGGCTCACAATGAGTTCTTTAAATCCTTCAAGTTGGTGGTTGCCACCCTCTTCGTCTGGTTTGGCAAGAGGCACTCAAGTTTGGCGCGCTTCCTTCTTGTCTCAACAATGGCATTATCAAGTTAATACACAAAAAAGGGGAAAAGAACAGAATAGAGAATTGGCTTCCTATTACGATGCTCCAAACAGGATACAAGATCATTGCCAAAGTCATTGCTAACAAAATCTCTTGCCACTTGCGAGCGTGGTTAAGCGAGGACCAAAAAGGTTTCATCAAAGGTAGGTCAATTTTGGAAACCATTATAGATATCTAGGAGGTCTTGAATTTGCAAATGAATCTAAAGAAGATGTGGTCTTCCTCAAGATCGACTTTGATAAAGCCTACGACAGGCTAGAATGGGACTATATTTTGCAGTCGCTCCAAGATCTTGGATGTAGTCAGAAATTCACCAAGATGATTGTGACTCTTCTAGGAAACGCATCGACCCAAATTAACATTAATGGCAAACTTTCAAAGGTGATCAAGCTTAGAAGATCTATCAGACAAGGGTGCCCATTGGCTCCCCTCCTCTTTGCCATTGCCACGGAAGGGCTTAGCAGGCTGGTGGAGCATCAAGTGGAAGCTGGTAATATCAAAGGCCTCCGTTTGCCTCATGACCAGAGCCAGATCACCATGAGACTTTTCGCCGATGATATGAATGTGTTTGTTCACAATGATAGTACCAGCTTGGAGACGTTCTGGAGGTGTCTGGATACCTTTTGTGAAGCCTCTAGATCCACAATCAACCACTCTAAGACCGCCTTTAGAGCTATTGTTGGGTCATAGCCCGACCTTCTCATTGATCATGGCTGTCAAATCATTCAGCAAGGCCAAATTTTTCGGCTTTTTGGGATTCCCTTGGGGTTTGGTGTCTCTATGGAACAGCGATGGAACTCGGTGTTGGCCAAACTTGAAAACAAGCTTAACTATTGGAGAGGTATGCAAATCAATCTTGCTGGTCGTGCTATGGTTATCAACACATTCCTCTTATCATCTACCATTTATTTCCTTTCTTGTTGGAGACCGAAAGAGCAAGATCTGTCCAAACTAGATAGTATTTGTAGAAACTTCCTTTGGACGGGCGACCACAATAGGAGGGGGGTGTCTAAAATCAAGTGGTCCATCTGCACCAGTCATAGAGATAATGGGGGCCTTGGTATCCTGGACATTGGGTGCATGGCTAACAAACTGGCAGCCGAATGGATGATTAAGGCTTGGTGCAACGGGTCCACTATGTCAACTTGCTATCGAGCTCAAAAAGATCCTAATTCCATTGCTAACTTGTCCAAATGTCGAACACCATCGGAATATGGCCCTAAAAGTACTTTTAGGGTGGTTTATTTTGGAAGTCGATGCCTCATAAAATGTATTTAGGCAACACCAAAAGATATTGATGCTAGTCGGATCTTTATGCACAAAAGCATTTGTGTCATCAACAAAGAATCTCATGATCATTTGCTCTTGATTGAGTGGAAGAAAGAGGCCTTGAATATGACCTAAATGTGCACTATGTTTAACAAGGTAGCTAAGACCATCGACATTGATCGCAAAGAGAAGAAGGGCAAAGGGGTAACCTTGCTTCATAGACCATTTCCATTGAATAGCTTGAGAAAGCTAGCCATTGATGTTTATATGCTCTGATGCATTTCCTAGCAACGTTGACACCATCTTAATGAATTTCTAGCCAAAGCCCAAGTCTTTTAGAGATTGGAGAATGAAGTCCTACTCGAGTCTATCATAAGATTTGTCAAAGTCAATCTCAAGGAAGAGGATATCTTGAACGGACTCTTCAGCGAAAGCAAGACCTTCCCAAACATCAATGATATCCTCAAGGATGGACCTCCCTCGATGAACCCTCAATGATACGATTAGGAATAACTGTAGCAAGGATCTTGTAGACTTGTTTGTAACATCGTAATTGAACACCAATTTATAATCATATTTTTGCTTCCTTTTTTGTGAATAAGTTTGATAACACCTTCATTGAGAAATTTGGGGAATGCATCAAAAGGAATGGCCTCTTGCCACACCAGATGTAATGGAGTAGTCACCACGTGCTTGAAGGTCTTGAAAAACTCATTAGTGAGGCCATTCAGCCCTAGGCTTTAACCATCAAGAAGCGAATCATTAACTTCAAGAATCTCTTTTTCCAAAATGGGAGCTTCAAGAAGAGGCTTCACATGATGTGGAATTCTTTTGGTTTTGACTCTAGAGTTGGACACCATGCAGTCTGTGAGGAGAAAGAGGTGTAGAAACCCTCAAAAGCTGGGTAAAGTGATTGACAATCAACATAATATTTTCTTCATCAGTCTTGTAGTCAACCCTATCAATATCCATCATGAAAGGGATGGCTTCCTTGGATTGCTTCTTCTTGAGGAGGCCCCATATCTCTTTAGTAGGTTTGTATGCCTCTCGCCCACCAATCTTTAAAGTATACTTGTAGATTCTTTCTTTGAATTTCTTCTTCATATCCCAGCATGCTTCTAATCTTCTAGAGCCCTATCTAGTATTGAGAGTGGCCAAAGTTTAGTTCTTCCTCAAGATGCGTAAGCCTCCAATAAAGATTTTCCCTTCTAGTTTGTTGAATGTTTTTGAAGATTCTTTTCAATCATTATCACGATGTGTTGTGTCTTCATGAACGCCGTTCTCCAACACTTGATAGGTGAGAGGATGGTGGAAAAAGCCAAGTTCTAGGCAGTAGAAATATCTTGTTGGACTAAGGGGAAAGAGAAGATAGTTGGATTGGCATGAAACCATGGGGCTTTCTTGAGAATGATGATTGGCTTGAAGGAAAGCACAATTGGATAGTGATAAGAGACAACGAGGTCCACACATTGCAAGAGGGAAGGGGGGACCCACTTATTGATAATATTTTGTGCAATAAAGCACTTGTCAAGTCTAGATTTCCTCAAGTCGACTCTAGACTGGAGATTTGAACAAGAGAAACCAGTCTCGTCTTTGATCTCCACCAGATTGAGGTGGAGCTTGACTTGGTAACAAACATCTCCTCTCATGATCCTCAATCACCCTCTCCCTATTCCCCTATCTATCAGAAAGAGTCTCCACAATATTAAAGTCCCCACAAAGAATGAAGTTGAGGGGAAGAGAGTCAAATGATTTCCAAGTAACAATCCTTTTTGAATCGATTTTAGGAGCATACATGGAGACAATGGTGAACTATAGAGGACCCCCAAAGGAAGCACCAATCCGTCAATGGCTCTAACCTCCTTGGGAATCCACTAGCCTAGCATACCAAATAGCTATGATTCCCGATATCCCTCCACCATTTACCGTAGGGTGGGTGGTGGAGAGCCTGAAATGGGATGACAAAATACATTTCAATCTCTTTTGCAATTCCTCCTTGTGTATTTTGATCTATCACCAATCCACTCACCAATAACAGTCATTCATGAGGGGTCAGACAACCCTCTAACATTGAGAAAAACAATTATCATTATCGAAGATTAGGTTCTTTGCAGGGAGGGGGCCTTGTCCCTTTTTTTCTTGTTTTTCTCATCCTCTTTTTTCTTTGATGTGGAGGGGACCTGACATAGAAGTTTACCATTGAGGGGGCTTTTCCAAGGTATCTTAGTTCATTGTTTACCTTTTTTTGAGGTATTTTTGAGAAATGAGTTAGGTATCCTTTTGATAATTGTCAATCCAATGATCGAGGTTTTTTTGTCTTGGCTATCTCCATTATTGGTGTTGATTGCATCCTCTTTGCTAGTGGTGTATCCTTCTTTCTTGTCTTCCTTTCTAGTGGAATCCTCTAGAGTTTTCCCATCATCGCAATATTCATAGTGATTTGTTCCCTTTGGGTAATCCGAGTCATTGAACTCCTTCTCCAAGTTGTAAAAAATGTTTATTTCCATAGCCATGCAAGAGGGACTCCTATCAATAATCCCCTTTGGGCTTCTTCTCCTTCTTCCTCTCATTTTTGTGGAGCCTTCAAGGTTCTTATCTATGATTTGTGTTCCTATCCCTTTGTTACCATCTAGAGGTTGACCATCTGACATGCTCTAAGCCACTGAAGCTTCTTTGTTCTTGATTACCTTGCCTTTTTCTTGATTTTTTTTGTTCTCAATTGATTTTGTCTCAAAGGAAAATCTTTTAGTCTATGGCCCTATAATCCACAGTGAAAGCAAGCATTTGGCAATTTCTTGTATATAATCTCTTGCTTGAGGTTCTTCTCTTCTCCAAAGTCTATGGAAATTTTGGAGGTGAGATCCTTGTTTAGATTTGCTTTGACAAAAATGTATAGGTTCCATCTTGCATTAAACAAGTGTTTCACACCTTCATGGATGAAACCCCCAATGTCTTCTCTCGAGGACGAAGGCCGATCTATGGGTGAAATACTTTCCCTTATGAATCCATATGGGAAAACGGGTAGGTTTGGAAGCTCAATCTAGAGAAAATAGCATAGTGGTTTTGATCTATTTGGAATGAATTCCAAAAATGAATTAAAAAAGCACAAGGTAGTTCTCCATATCTGCGAGGTGCCAATTTGCAAAGTTTGAAAGGCCATTTCATTTTTTTGAAGACCAAGAGCATGTGATTAGCTAGTAAGAGCTGACACTTGCGGACAATCAAGATGCAAGGGCACTATTGCTTATGAAACCATTGTTGCAACGACTCTAGAGGGGGCTTAGGAACAAAAAGAAAACCAAACAACTATAGATTTTTTATTTTCTTTATAAATTTAGCCATTATGGTTGACAAGTCAACATATAAGCTGCACACACTACGTTTTTATCAAAGCAAAAGTAAATCTCTTCAAAATTTAGTGATCTCTAAGCTCAATGTGCTATAAAAATTTCATGAAAATGTCCATATACACAAAGAAAAATGATGTTGCTAAGAGGAAAAATGGACCTCTTAAAAAAATGGCAAGATGTATTTTCAAAATGCAAGCACTACAGCATAATTTCTAGCTTGAGGCCCATATGTGTGTTGCATGCATACTTGATAGGTTTCATACTAAGGCATTATCATGTATCACTCCTTACGAGCCTTGGCATGGATGCTAGCCATCCTTTGGTCATCTTCATGTTCTTGATTGTTTTTTTATGCATTTTTCTTGAACAAGAATGCAAGAAATTTGATGATAAAGTTGTGAAACATATTTTTGTTTGGTAATTTTTTGATAGCAAACGCTATCATGTATATCATCCACATAGTAGATATATTTTTGTTAGTTGAGATGTAATCTTTGTGGACAATGCAATTCAATCTTTATTTTCGTTTATATATAAAACTTCAATGAGTTCAAATGATGTGTATGAAGCCGTTTGCCTCTTTTCAATCATGGGAAATCAAATTTATCCCCTATAGAGGTAGATTAAGGAAGATATAGATCATTCCATCTTTGATGTGAATGTACATGAGAGAGCACATATTGATAAGGTAAAATCTATATGGAAAGGGTTGGTACAAAATTTTAAACACATTAAGTTAGATTCATCTTTGATTCATCATACTTGTGCAAGATCCCATGATGATTCTTTTCTTTTTGCATTAGATTTCTATGCAATGGTTGTTTCTTGCCCTTTTTTATGACGGCGAGCCTATTTAGTTCAATGAAGCACAAAAATAGAAAAATTGGATGTCTATTATGTGATCAAAATCTGATGGTACTATGAAGAATCGTACTTGGTTTCAATGTGACTTACCTCTTAAAAAGAAGTTTAGTGTCACTAAATGGTTTTACAAGCTGAAGTGGGAGAAAAATCTAGCGTTCATTGCTATAAGGCTAGACTTGTAAGTTAGAGTTATGCTAAAAAAATGTCATTGATTCTAGTGAGACATTTCCTTCTAATAATCCAACTTGTAAGTTTTCTTATGGATGACTTTGCGTGGGTCAAACTTCTACAACAACTATATTTACTAAAAATTAGAACACATTTGCATTTGCAAGTAATCTAGTGTTTCATGCTTGCATTAAGGAAATTCAGGTGCACTATTACTTTTCTAAGCAAAAACTCTTTGAGAGATGAATTTGCCCGATGTGCTGACAAGAGATAATATTGTAGAATTTTCAAAAAGGCTCTTCCTTGTGAGAAGTTCAAACATTTTTTGCAAATCTTTATGTTTACTTCCCTTTTTATATTTATCTTAATCCACATTTCTTGGCACTCCCTTACACATGAGTGTAAGTACCTTTTTTACCCTATAACTCCTACAAGTGATTCATTTGTATATTTTGCTAGTGATGTCTGTGAACACACTTTAGACATGTGGGGCACTTTGTTTTCATCTTTAGGAGGTTTCATCCCTCAATACGTATGTAACAACTTATATTTGTATATTTCAAACTTAGTAATAAATTATGTTTTATACTCCTAAGGCCCTTCTTCATCATTGTGTTATTTATGTGATCTGACTCCAAAAAATCTAGTACTTAAATCATTTTTGAACTCTTTGGCTTTCATTATAAAATCAATAATACACTTGGATTGAGTTTTGGATCTCATTCTTGAATTGGAATTCCCTTGCCTTCCTAGATATTGAGTACAACCTCTTCAAATACTCCCATACTTTTGTGATATGTTAGGTGTTGGATACCTCATATGATAGAGGTTCTAATACGTTTGGAAAGTATGAATATGGATCTCCTAACAATTTCTTCCTAGTCTATCGTGGGTCTCTTTTGTTCATGTTA
Source organism: Ceratopteris richardii (assembly GCA_020310875.1). Lineage (NCBI taxonomy): Eukaryota > Viridiplantae > Streptophyta > Polypodiopsida > Polypodiales > Pteridaceae > Ceratopteris > Ceratopteris richardii. The sequence goes on along the minus strand of CM035434.1, from coordinate 30,115,534 downwards.
TAATGGTCCTTCAAAAGATCCCACAATCCTTTTACTTTACGCAAATTGATTATTTAGAACTTCCAACATTGATAGTTTTCGTTTTCATAACTTTCAATTTTTTAACATTGAGATCTTCCTTATTTTCATTTGGTTGTATGTACTATGGATAATGTCCTTGTGTGAAGAATAAATAACGATTGTAGTCAATGATCACCATGAAAAACAAGACTTCTATAATTCGCATTGTGGATAATTTCCTATGTTGAGCGTTGTAGAGAACACCCCTAACAGCAGTGAGATTCCATTGAAAAAGAGAACACAAGTCTAGAAAGTGAGCAAAGGGAATATTTCCTATGTTGATATTCTCTTGTGATCCAATACATTAAGAGTCATTGAACCACCGTTAGCTTCTCATTAACAATTGTGAATGTCTCATCCAAGGTTTTGATGCTATTGATGTAAGATTTGTGGTCCTAACCACAACCAAGAATCATTTGATCCTTTCTAGGAGCTTATTTAATAGTGACTACTAGCTTTTCAACCACTAGTGGAATTTTTCAATTAGATTTTCACAAACCTCTTTATCAAACCCAAAAAAAAGGTCCAAATTTTTTTTGCACACTCAATATGGAAGATGCTCACTCAACTATTTGAAAGTTTCCCATAGGGAAATTTTCTTCTGACCAAAATGAATTTTATGAGGAATCGGCTAAACCCAAACATTTTATCAAGTAAAATATTTATCTAGAGATAGAAAGGGTAATGATTACGTAAAGATAAGCTATTAGAGTGGATAACTAGAACCAATAATATACACACACTCAATTGGATAATGAATCAACTCACATGATCAACTCACTTAATATATAAATTAAGTGTTTGCTTGCTTAATTGGCAAAAAAGGCCTTCCTATCTGATTTAACTTATAAATTATCATCTTTCACTTGATTGGAATATCCTCATTTTCCATAGCTAATTATTAGCCTTTTACATGTGATTTAAGGTTATCTAAAAATTATGTTTTTCTCTTATGATAGTTTTTGGATCCTTGTTCGGGTTAGTATATTTCCCTTTGACAGGATGATTTTCTAAAATCTTCTTGATTTCCACAAACATCATCCATTTGATGCTTGGATCAATATTCTTTTTACTATTCTCTCTATTTTTACATCTTTCTTTTGTGGATTTCCTCCTTGATCTCCTTTCTTTGTGAGCAATGTGTGATATTTCATTCATATTCCTCTTCCTATTAAAAGATATATTCTCAAAGTTGAACATAAACAATTGTACTTGTATTAACGGGATTTAATTTTTAATTTATTTGATGTTAAGGTGACTAGGCCATCATAATTTGAGCACATCTAGTGGATCCAAATGCATTAGATAAAATGATGACCTGAAAATTATTTTCATTAATTGAACTGATTGATATATATCTATGATTCTTGTTCTCGTATTGATCTCAAATTTTATTTCCTTCATAGAGATTGAATACAATCTCTCTACACTCTCCCAAATTTTCTTAGAGACTTTCTTAGAGTGTCTAGGTCTTGAGATAGAATGAAGGTTACCATGTTTATTCTTTTATTCCAATGATTGAAAATATTTATTATGGACTCAAAAGGATAGATTGGATCATTTGTAGGCTATAATCTAGCTCAAACCACCAACTCCATAGAGCTTTTCCCATGAGAAATCACTCATTCTTGTGACTATATCAAAAATGCATTCTGAAATGCAAATAGAAGTTCAAAAAGATGTTACTTATTTCAACTTAATTTACTACATTGAAACTTCATTCACTCATTTGTATGATTTCTTCACCCTTTATCCATAGCAACGTCCCACCTAAAGGAAAATTATTTCTATTATTTTTCCTTTTTAATGATAGATCTTCAATATTTCCTTAACACAAGACTATGGTGCTACTATATTCTACTAATTATGTTTTTTATGCTTCACTTATTCATACAGGAATCGAATTTATCAGGTGTAAATAAAATGTATCTAGACATTTGCAATCAGCATAGCACTCGATAGATATAGAAAAGAATTGATAAGGCATAGAATGAACATAGATTATGATCAATTAATAGAAAAACTACGGAATAATAGCTAGATTTACATATAATTTCTCTATACCTTTGCTAAAGCTGAAATTTCTTGATTTCAACTAAGTGTTAGTAGACTCAACTTATTGGATTTGGATCCTTTTAGTAGCTTTCGATTTCAAGAATGACATTTGTGCTTTCTAGATTATCTTTGAGGCTTGAAATCTCTTACATCTATCTTTTTAGTTGTTATATTCCCTTGTTATTTAAGCTATATGATTCAAAAATTGATCTTTTGAAAGTCATTCAAATATGTTACTTTAACTTTTTTCCAATAATTTAGACAAAAATAAAGATATTTCTTGAGAAAAAAATTATAATAGGAAAAGCATCAACTCTTGTGTGAAATTTAAGCATAAAAAATTCTACATAAATGGATTGATTGATTACTTGATCCATTTTTAGAGAACTTAGGAAGTATAGGAGAGATTGGATCCCATAGGAGCTTATTGTGTCATATGAAAAAGAATCTTATTAGCATCTAAAATTTCATTATGTTGCAAAGATTCAAGAAATTACTCTTACCTTGGATTTGAGAAAGGTAAAGCATAAGAATTCTATTTCAACAATGACTTTGAAATATTGCAATTATTATGTACTAATAATTGAAAATTTCCTTGTTCTCATAATTTCTTTTTTATAGTAGCAAGAGAGGCTCATTAAGTGGATTTGGTTACCCAAGAAGATCCAAGGGTAGTCTTAGTGGATACACATATCCGGTATATAAAGTCACAAATCAAGAAGAGATGATGAAAGAGTCTAGAAACATTCTTTAAAGTAATTATCTTGTGACCTTGTCGGTCGGCATTTTGACGTCCATGTTAAGGTGGAATCATCTCCTTTGATTGTTAACATCACCTATAATTTATCATTGACCAATAGAAAATAAGCCGTATGAAAAGGCTTTTCCAATGAAGCCAAAATTTTTGGATTTTGGAACTAAGTCCTTAGCCCCAAAATTACACTTAGTAGACCATGAAACTATTAAGAGAACTGGAAGATTATGAGGATGATTTTTATAAAGTCCATTATTTTAAATAAAATACGAAAAATTTCATATCTCATAACTTCCATTACTTTAAATAAAATAAGAATATTTTTCTTTGTAAGGTTACTCGAAATGACAAAGCAAGAAAGTACAATTGTGTGACCCAAGGTGCATATACAAGGTCTAACCCATTATTCTTTTTCGTTCCCTCACCTTAGAATGAAAGATGGAAAACTAAAAAGGGACATCTTAACTGACATGTCATATCTCTTCTGAAAATATGCACGACTTTGAGAATCCCTGAAATTTTCAAGGTTTGATATGATGAAGGAGGCGATAAGGAAAATGTGGAATATCCAGAGGATTTTGAAAACCTCCAGAATAAGAAATAGCGCCCCTTGTTCAAGAATCGTACTCTTTTTCCAAACATTCACAAACACTTTGTCCTAACAGATGGTTGGTGGAAGATGATTTCGATTTCCAAAAGACTGTGTAAGCTTCCATGAATCATCTCACTTTTGTGTCATGATTTTCCAACGTGATTGAGAGTCCGTTAATGACAAAACCGAATCATTCATTCCTCATTCAATGGGAGCTTTGGAACTATTCTTTGCTGGTGATAATTTCATTCCATTTACTCAGAAGTGGAATACAATCTCTTAACGTATGAATTCATAATTTCCAGGAAACCATGGTCTGATGTTTTAAAGCTACTCGTGATTACAAATGATGATGGAATTTCTGAAATAGTACTTTGAAGGATTGGAATTGCTAGAGAGAGAGAGAGAGATACAGACAGATACGTAGATATCACAATGGGAAAAGTGATATTGTGAAGTTAGTGCGTTGAAGTGTGTGCAAGTTGTTTGTTTATATTATGTACGTGTGTGTGTGGTGGGGGGGACCATAAAAGTTCTGCAGATGCCTTTCTTTCCTGAATCAAAATCTAACATGGAAGGTTCCCCACCTTCATCTTCGTCTTTCACAATCCCATGGTGCGATCCTTTTCACTTGCACAGTTTGTCAATATTTGTAAAGGTATCACTCAAGTTCAAGATCTATTAGGAAAGAAAATACCACGTAAGAATTTTGCAAGACGAATTGTGTACTTCGGCTATAGTTGTCTCGCAGTAATCAATTTCCATGTCAAAGTGACGGAGATTTTACTACCTGATTTTGTCCCTACATTCTGAGGACCCGATTTCTATACAGGTAATGAAAATGACCGTTTCTTGAAACGTAATAGATTAGCCGCGTTTGAGATAAGCTCGACACTTCGCATTCCAGAGTGTCATATGTGAGAAATCAAATGTTTTGTCAGTCTTTATGGTATGATCAAATGGAAAAATCAGGTTTGGTACCTTATAATTTCTGTTTTTCCAATAATTGGCTAGATGAACCATCTGTCGAGCGAAAAATCCGTGCTCGTTGTTGCTGCATTGGCTCAATGCAGCAAGATTCTTTGTGTTAGATATTTTTTTGACAGAAAATTGTTACATAATATTATGACAGAAGATCGTTGGATCACTGATCGTTAGATAATATTTTGACGACAAATCGTTGTCGTTGATATTTCTGTTTTGAGCGAGATGGAATGGATGATCCTGAAATGGAGCTCGAGCGTGCTTGCTGACAGTGGAGTGAAGTACCATGGCGGAGCATCAGTCCATGTGGATCAGGACTCAAAGCTTGAGATAGAAACTCCAACATCTGTACTGCCTAGCAGACCGTTCATCTCACTTTCCAACGTCGTCGCCTTCTAGACGTCTAGAAGGCAAAAAGATTAGTCTTAGGTCTGTCTGTCTTATGGTGAGGTGCGCGATTTTTATTTGGCAACTGGCTTCCGTGTTCTTTTATGCCCACCGGAGGCTTCAAGCACCCCTTCTTCCGTCCATTGCGTGTAGTCTGTGCGCTTTTCCTTTGTCGGTAGCAAGGTTGAACTTCTCTTTCGTAGCCGAGCGTTGCCACTGTAGCCACGTCGAAGTTGCGACACGTTTGCGAGAACTTCCATTACGAAGGCCCGTTTGTTGACATTGTTTAACATTTATGTGAGTATCATGCTATGCTCCGTCGGGAGGAGGGCTCCTCCTCACTGCAGTACATCATCGTGAGTATCGTCATATTCTCTAATCACGTAAGGTGATAGATAAGCCCTCTGTCATCGATATTGTTTGCATGAGCTAGATAAGCCATAGCATTCGCGAGGATGGGAGTTCTAACTTGTCCACCCCGACACTCTAAAATTGCAGCAAGCAAGGTTTGTTCAATACATTGACGTGATCAATATTTAGATCTCCAGGCATTTTCATTAGGTGACTGGTTCGAATGTGCACAGCTCATTTGTTGCAAATATGCCGACGCTGTGATCATCTGGTCCATGACTTCCGGTGGTCTCAATATTTAAAACTCGACGTATGGTTGTCAAGTTTGAAATCCATAGATTTTCAATCGCAGCTGCTCATTTCTGTGGATCTCCATTGATCTGCCTAATAGATTTATATGTAGACTGCTTAATTAAGTCTATGACTTTCACTACCTTACATGCTGTTTGCCTTTCTAGTTCACTGTGTTACATGCTCTTTCTCCTTCTGGTTCACGAAGATGCGCTTATCTCAGCGGAAAACTAGTTCAATATTCTCTGATCATATTTCATATAGGGCTTCAGGTTGTCTTTCCCTTTCTCCCGTGTGGAATTCGTTTCCTGATACGACTATATGTCATTGAAGAGTTCCATAATCAATGCGCAATAACTTTCAGTTCTGTCACGTTATAATCAATTACATTTTAATAATGGCATGCCCTGCGTACTAACTTGAACGAAGTATCTTATTCGATCCTTAATTGCATTTGCAGGAGTCGAGTCACGGCTTGTAATGGCAAACGGCTGGAATCAAGTTCACCAGGCGCAGCAAGCACACCGATTCTCCCGTGAATCTTCCCAAGCGTACAATTTCTCGAATGGATCTCTACCCAACAAGCCGTTGCCTCCCAGGATAAACGGAAATCATTCTATTCAAGATCAGCATGGGAAGATTGCTGCCTGCATCGTCCCTATCGAGGTTAAGACCAATGAGAGCCAGCCTGGATGCATACCCTATCCCATGCAGGGAGCCAGTCGAAGCCCCGTCCACGCAGAAACGGCCAATGGCCGAAGTCTAACTCCTGCAACTTGCCAGAATCCTGTTGATCGCCTTCACCAACATGGTAACTTCCACGCTGTGCATCCATTGCAGTGGCGGCTACAAGGTAACTGTAGCCTTAACGAGGCATCCAAGATCCAATGTAAAGATTTCGATCCGAGTCACATTTCCTGTGTCCTTCAAGGTTCTTCATCTAATGGATGCTCCGTTCAGAGTCAGTGTCCAGACTCTCTCATAGGTCATAATGATAAATACAATGGGGCTCATAAAGAAGATGCAGCCATACACTCAGCCCTTAAGTTGAGCGATGATAGCTATGCTAACCTTGATGGCCTGACCAGTAGAGATGATTTACATAATCAGAGGAACAATGGTATTGATTGTATTAAGGACATGCCTTGGAAGGAGCTGTCGATTTCAGAGCCGAACAATCGAGACGATATACTTAACTTGCCAGGCCATGGCGCTTATTCCAGATCGATTCCCGACGTTACACAGCAACAAACAGTTATCGAGCGTGCTGTACCCAGTGCCTTTTACATGCTTCATGATGATACTTCTAACATGATAAGCCCAACGCTCATCTCAAATCGGTTGCCTTCAGCAGGATTTCACGATCCAAGTCCTGAGGAGAGAGAAATGTTGTACCGCGCTGCTGCCATGCAGCCAATTATCGATACTGAGGTAGATAGTCCTAACGTAGTCGATGCAGATCTCGAAAAAGTGAAGCCACGGCGGAATGTGCGCATATCAAAGGACCCGCAGAGCGTTGCTGCACGTCACAGACGGCAGCGGATAAGCAGTAAGATGAGAATTCTTCAAAAACTTGTGCCTGGAGGCAACAAGATGGACACAGCTTCCATGCTCGAGGAGGCAGCACACTACCTCAAATTTCTGAAAGCAGAAGTGGAAAAGATGGAAGCAATAGAGCAGCTTATCTATGCGCGCAAGGGTCGGCAGGATTTCAGAATGCAATCAGCCGATTTCACCTCCGCCAATATTTTCCAGAATCTCGCTAGGCCGAAGAACGAACACGAGCTATCATCAAGTGCTGCTACGCGATCGTGTACAGAAGGATTACAGCATCCAGTTTTCCGTAATCATAACTCTGCTTTACAAGTACTTCCACATAACTATATTCATCATCCATCATTGTCGTTTTGAACTGCTGAGTGCTGCCTTACTGTCGTTTTTGTAAGAGATCCCTGTTTTCAGGCATGAATTTAGCTAGACCTTACACTGTACCCAAAAAAATGGAGGTACAATTCTACGTCATATATATATTTATGGTTTCGAAATAGCAGATTTAGTGCGTTTTTTTACACATCTCTCTCTCTCTCTCTCTCTCTCTCTCTCTCTCTCTCTCTCTCTCTCTCTCAAGCGATAGTAGTACTATAGCATCTGCAGATGCCTCCATGCTTCTCGACTGTAGTGCTGCCCTCTATAACCATGTTCTCCGCCATAGTTTTTATGTAGTATCAGAGTAAGTTCGCCATTCTTTAATATATGGTTAGGGATGAGCTTTCTGACTGACAGTTCTTCTCTTGTGATCAAGGCAAGTTGTCAGAATTTCCTGATTATTGAAAGTTTCAGTTTTTGGTTACCGTGGTAGAAATTCTTGATGCCCGTATGTGTGTTGCTTAATAAGGTTTTCCCTAATCTGATTTCCCTTGTGCATCACCCTTATGTTCTCTAACAAATAATCATACTAAATGTCTACATTCTGAACTACACGAGCCAAAGTGCGACTGCGCATTAAAGCGATAGACAAGATAAGCTTTGAAACAAAATCTTTGCAGAATCAAAAAACCAATAGTTAAAATTGGAGACAAATGTTGAAGGATAAATTGAAGGCGTAGAAAAATCCATGAATTCCAACAGCTTAAAAATGAAAATTTCATGCCTATATATCGAGCTTCTCTCTCTCTCTCCATATGTATGTATGTATGTATGTATGCGTGCATGTATGCATGCGTGCATGCATGCGTGCATGTATGCATGCATGCATGTAGATATATATATATATATATATATATATATATATATATATATATATATATATATATATATATATATATATATATATATATATATATATATATATATATATGTGTGTGTGTGTGTGGGGGGGGGGGGTATGTTTCATTGTAATAAAGTAATCCATAATGTAGTTGAACAAAGTGTGGCTTTGATTTTAAAAGGAATATGGGCCAATTATAGACTTTGTGCTCTATGATTTGGTTAGCAGGTTGGAACGCTTTTGAGGATTCCATTGAGGTTCTAATCTTTCTTCTCTTTTAATTTGCTAATTGTTGGAAAGAATCCTCTATCCCAAGTTTTATAACTTTATTGACTTGGCCTATGTGTACATAACCTATCAATAGAAGATTTCATCATAAAATTTGGATTGATAGAAGTAAATGTTAGAAAGACCATAAGCCTTTTTTATTCCTAGGTGTCCCATATTAGTGTGTGAGACTCTTATTAATGATACAACTCTAAATGCATACTATGACTATTCTTCTTGAGTTTGTTCTTTTACGCCATTTCATGTTTGAACATATATGGAGACTAATGCCTTATCCCCAATTAATTTATGGATCCTCAAATAGTAAAAGATGTGGGGGCATCCCAAGATTACCTTAGTGAAATCAAACATCTTACTAGGAGCCTAAGAAAACTCAATCCATTTAGCATAGCCATATGGATTAAAAATTGCTACAAAACATCCCTTATCTCAAGTAGATCATATAAAGGGAATTATTTTAGGTAATAGAGGGAAGGTTAGCCAAATTACTAGGCATATTCCAGAAAAATAATATTGTGATGACTTCAAAATGGGGATAATGTTTTGAGAAATTATACTATCTCTATTATCTATCACTAGACATTGGGATTGACCAAGATTGGAATTTATTGGTGACCTTTGGACAATGGTGTCCAAGTCTTTGGTAACTCTCAAATGGCTACACAACTAGAAAGGATTGATTGCATGTTTGAAGATAGCATATAATGAACAAAAAACTAACTACTCCAATTATCAAAGATTTTCAACTAGTAAATACTATGAGAAAGTTTGAGCTAAAGAAGACCTCTTAGAGGAGATATTCCATATGATTAGGCATGCACATGGAAAAATGAAGATAGCACAACATAGAGTTAGAGCATATACTTGATCCAAAAGAGCAACTCTATCATAGGTATAAAGATCATTCAGCATACTTAAGAAAATGAATTGGTTATAACCTCCACCTTATAGGTGCTATGTAGATGCATCCGGTCACTATGCTTAGATGCATCTAA
>CM035434.1:30086010-30096010 GCA_020310875.1 Ceratopteris richardii | reverse complement strand
ATGATGCTACCAGGTGGATCACTATTTATGTGATCAAAGATAAGTCAGAGGTATTCAATACATTCAAACATTATCATGTGTATGCAGAAAGAATTACAGGTCGAAAGTTGAAGAGACTAAGGTCAGATGGAGGGGGAGAGTATTTCTCTAATGAGTTCAATGATTACTTGTGGAATGCAGGTATAAAAAGGGAAATTACTTGCAGGTACTCTCCTCAACAAAATGGTGTAGCAGAAAGGAGGAGTATGTGTTTATTGGATATGATGATAAGCAGATGGGATATAGGTTGTGGAGTCCATCCACAAAACAATTCCTTGTGTCTAAGGATGTTACATTTGATGAGCAAGGTACTTGGTATGTAGCTACAATTAATATTTATGCAGGTGATGAAGAAATTGCGAATCAAAAGAAAGGTAAATCAAAGGTTCAGATATTTGATGAAGAGGAGAACAATGAAGTACAGGTTGAAGTTGAAGAAGTGCCAAGATTTGATCCAGAATGTGATGAACCAAAAACCTCAAGAAGTGGAGAACTCAGAAGGTCATCAAGACACAAATGGCAACCTACAAGGTATAGTTATGACACTTCTTTTTTGGCCACCAAAGACTATGCTTATATGATAAAAGCAGATGAAGACCCTTCTACATATGAAGAGGCAAAAGGTAAGGAAAATTGGGAGAAAGCTATGAAGGAAGAGTATGATGCATTGATGTAGAATGACACATGGGATTTGGTTCCTAAAGCAAATAGTCAAAAGATCATTGGATGCAAATGGGTTTACAAGACAAAGAGGTTTGCAGATGGAAGTGTGTCTAGGTATAAAGCTAGACTTGTTGTGAAAGGTTTTGCTTAAACATATGGTATAGATTATGATGAGACCTATAGTTCTATGGCAAAGATGACAACCATCAGGACACTCATAGCTATTGTTGTACGTAAAGGTTGGAAATTATGTCAACTAGATGTGAAGAATGCTTTTTTAAATGGTTACATTTCAGATCATGGAGCAACCACAAGGATTTAGAGATGAAAGGTATCCAGATCATGTATGTAAGCTCAAGAGAGCTTTGTATGGCTTGAAGCAGCCCCAAGGGCATGGAATTATAGACTTGTGAAGTTCTTGAAAGAACTTGGTTTCGAAGTATCTAAAGCACATAGTAGTTTGCTTGTTAAAGCAAGTGAAGATGGGTTCATTTACATGTGCATATATGTTGATGATATAATTCTTACAGGTACAGATGAGAAAGGCATTCAAAGCCTAAAGAAGCAAATGGAGAAAGAGTTCAAGATCACTGACTTGGGAAACTTGCCATATTTCTTGGGCATGGAGATCTCATACACTCAACATGGAGTGTATGTAACACAAGAAAGGTATTTGAAAAACTTATTGATCAAGTTTAAAATGGATGATTGCAAGGTAGCACCTACTCTAATGGAGGTGAATCACAAATTGAGAAGATATGGAGGAGAAGGATTCAAGGACATGAAGCTATATCAAAGTTTGGTTGGTAGTCTGATCTATGCTACATTAACTAGACCTAACTTGTCATATGCAGTTGGAGTAATATCTCAATTCATGCATTGTCCTAGGAAAGAACATTGGGTTGCAGGACAAAGAGTGTTGAGATACATTAAGGGTATACTCAAAGAAGGTTTGTATTATGGTTTTAAATCAGATACAAATATCAAGATTTGTAGTGATACAGATTGGGTAGGTAATCCTGATGATAGGAGATCAACTTATGGATACTTGTGTTATGTGGGAGATAAGTTAATTTCATGGTGTTCAAAGAAGCAACACACAGTTGCTTTATCACCTACAGAGGCTGAGTATAAAGGCATGGTGGAAGCTGCATAGGAAGTGATATGGCTTAAGAATCTTATGAAGAGTTTTGACATCATTTAGAGTACACCCACTATTCATGGAGATGACATGAGTTCATTGTATTTAGCTGCTAATCTTGTTTTTCATGCCAAGACTAAACATATTGAGATTCAGTATCACTTTCTAAGAGAGAAGATGATGGATAAGGAGATTGAAGTAACACATACTTCAACAAAGATCAGATAGCTGATATGCTAACCAAAAGCTTGGATGGACCAAAGCTACAAAGATTCAAAGACATGGCAAGCATAAAGAAGATAGAGAAAACCTCAGTTGATGATTGAGGGGGAGCTATTGGTGCAGAGCCATCAACAATTGAAGTTTTGATGAAGGATTGAAGTCAAGGACTGAAGAAAAGATCAACTTATGAAGCATGAAGGAAGTGCATATCCAGAAGATGAAGATGTGTACACATATGTACATTAATTTAGAGTTAGCTCACTTATATTTTTTATTAATTATGAGCTTGTAAATATTTGACTATATATACAAGCGCAAATGTCAGGGAAAATATGAGAAAGTGTAGAGTACAAGAATTTAGAAGAATTAGAAGTGATTAGATACTTGTGAAGTGTGAAGATTAGCTCTCTCATCCAGTTGTAAAGTTTTCTAGTAATGAAGGAAAAATTACGTCCGATGTTTCTGTGCATTCTCCTGCTATGCTTGATCATTTCAAGAATCCTTTTTTAAACATCTAATTCTATAGTTAATGAGTCTATGGTTAAATTTTGAGAGCCTAAATGTAAACAGGCTGTGAGAAATATGAGTAGGAACATTCATATGTGAAGAAGTGTTGACTGTCTTCTGAAACAGGCGCAACTCGATGGTCAAAGATTTGATCATTTCTCAGTGCACAGTTTAAAGTTTTGCACAAGTGAGGAGTCAAAATCTAATTTGGAAGGTAAGCCATCTATGGCTAAAAGCATTTGCATAAACGGGTTCTGTTTGAGAGAACCAAGTGTTAGAAGTTACAGGTGTCTGAATCGACTTCTCATAAGAACAGTTTTAGACATAGCTGAGTTGATGAGATCATTTCTCAAGATCTACTGAGTCTTTTGAAATGATTTAACTTGGAGAAGGTGTGCAAACTATAGGGGACATCTTATGCAAAGTTTTATCAAAAACTTTACACAATTGATAAGTCAATGAGTGCGTTATGTGCAGTAGACTTTTTGTGTAGTCACCTTCTTCACAGTTTGTTCAAGAATTTTAAAATTAAGTATTGATCCTCCAAATTGGTGAAGTTTTTAAGTTACTCTTGATATAGAGGTGCTCTAATTTCAAGAGTAGCTTGTTCTTTTGGAGATTAACACTCTCCATCAATAGATAGATAGATAGATAGATAGATAGATAGATAGATAGATAGATAGATAGATAGATAGATAGATAGATAGATAGATAGATAGATAGATAGATAGATAGATAGATAGATAGATAGATAGATAGATAGATAGAAAGACAGGTAGGTAGGTAGGTAGGTAGGTAGGTAGGTAGGTAGATAGATAGATAGATAGATAGACAGACAGACAGATAGATAGATAGATAGATAGATAGATAGATAGATAGATAGATAGATAGATAGATAGATAGATAGATAGATAGATAGATAGATAGATAGATAGATAGATAGATAGATAGATAGATAGATAGGTAGGTAGGTAGGTAGGTAGGTAGGTAGGTAGGTAGGTAGGTAGGTAGGTAGGTAGATAGATAGATAGATAGATAGATAGATAGATAGATAGATAGATAGATAGATAGATAGATAGATAGATAGATAGATAGATAGATCGATAGATCGATAGATCGATAGATCGATAGATCGATAGATCGATAGGTAGGTAGATAGATAGATAGATAGATAGATAGATAGATAGATAGATAGATAGATAGATAGATAGATAGATAGATAGATAGATAGATAGATAGATAGATAGATAGATAGATAGATAGATAGATAGATAGATAGATAGATAGATAGATAGATAGATAGATAGATAGATAGATAGATACATAGATAGATAGATAGATACATAGATAGATAGATAGATAGATAGATAGATAGATAGATAGATAGATAGATAGATAGATAGATAGATAGATAGATAGATAGATAGATAGATAGATAGATAGATAGATAGATAGATAGATAGATAGATAGATAGGTCGATAGATAGGTCGATAGATAGATAGATAGATAGATAGATAGATAGATAGATAGATAGATAGATAGATAGATAGATAGATAGATAGATAGATAGATAGATAGATAGATAGATAGATAGATAGATAGATAGATAGATAGATAGATAGATAGATAGATTGTTAGATAGATACTAGATAGATAGATACATAGATAGATAGATAGAAGATAAATAGATTGTTAGATAGATAGATAGTGTTGGTGTAATTCACAAGCCTACACATTTGGCTTGATGGATACATTGAAGTCCATACACATATGAAGAAGCATAGGAACTATTGCTAGTGGTTAATTACCACTTTACTCTTTGTAAAAGTCAAATTGACTTGGGATCTTTGTAAACACCTACCTAAAGGGATTCGAGGAAAAAGTTAGCTTTTGATTGAAGGAATATCTCCTAGGATATAGGAGCTTAATCATAGGGAGCCAAAAGTTTGAATTTGAATTTAAATTTTTTTACTCACTCTCTATAAAAGTGGTCATGAAAAAGTCACGGTTAGAACTCATCACTTCCGAGCTTCTCATTACTGTTTCTGAGTGTGCGTGAGGCCTACACTCTAGCCCACACCTATCTACACCATTAGGCAATGTCATTCATGCCAATGGTATTGTATACAAGTGTTCATTAATACATACATTCTCATTGTTCATTTCTGAGTTCTCAATTATATCACTTGAAAGTCTCAACTTGTTGAGTGCATATCTCAGTCATTTCTCCACCAAATTCAAAGATCTAAATCTTCTTGGAACCAAATTGAAGTTGTCTACATGCATTCAAAATTTGAAGAGATTCTATTTAGCCATTTCAGAGAAAAGCTCGTCGAGGTGATCACTGGTCATTCTCTGCTACAGTCCTAAAAAATCGAGGGTAAAGTTTAATTTGCTAAAGTGATTCCTCTTAGCATAGTTAATCTTTTTACATCATTCCACTTGGAATAGCTAGCTTGCTAAGCTAATTAGATACCCCTAAAAGGAATTTTTCCAATTCCTATTGTGCTGGTCATATTGAGCAAAAGATCTAGCAAGTGTCAAGACATAAATAGAAGGTTTTCTTGAGATCTTGAGATTCAAAGTTATCTGTTTTGTTTCAATCTTTACACACTCATTTCCAAAGTACATAGGCCATTTTATGGTGTCATTGGAAAGCTAAGGAGGTCTATGTATCAAGTCTAAAGCATCAGGGGGCTAGTACAAAGCAGGTTTTGGTAGTACCTACTCAATCTCTTGGACTGTCCATCCATCTTTCCCAACAGTGGTATCAGAGCAAGTTAAGGTAAAATGGGAGATGGTTTTCCTTCATTTATTGATAAATTAGACAGGAACAACTATCAGGCATGGTCTCTAAGGATCGTCACATGCATCTCTAAGGATCGTCTCTAAGCACTCATCCATTGTGGATCGTCACATGCATCTTCAAAAGAAAGTGGCTCATTTGAGAATTAGACAATTTAGTCACATGTTGATCTTAGAAGTGTGGAGTATGAAGTTGTTGATCTGTTAGCAGCCGCATATTTTTAAAGAGTATGCAAATACTTTACAGAAGTATTATTTGAAGACCAAGACTTGATGAAGAGAAGGCTACTTCAAATTCAAGGAAGAACAGTAGTTATGAAGAGATTTGAAGGATTCAAGGAGTGCTTTTATACACTTTCATTTTTTGAAAGTTAAAAGCATTAGCTACATCAAAACAGGTATCTAGAGGTTTTTCTGGACAGTTTTGATAGATCTCTTTCATGGCAAGAAAGTTCATCTAAGAAGACAAATGTGGAGAGCATCAGTTTTGTTTTCAGCCAATCTTGTGTTGTAAGTTGGTTGGAAGTTTTTTGCTCACATTTTGTATCTAGAGAGGTAACTCTAGAAAGGTAATTCATCATTCAGACAAAAGGTTGGTAAATTCAGTCATTTGAAGCAAAGTTTTGATTCAGAGATATGAGGAGATGGTGAAACATGATTCTATGTTCACTTCCATTTGTATACCATGTTTTTTTTAATTCTTAGCATGAGAGGAAGAGAAAAAGTTCATTTGAAGAAGTCAAGAGTGCATGCTATTTCAAGATGAAGAAAACAAAAGGTATGGAAGAGAAAATTGAAGATGTTGACATCATCAGGTGGAAGAAAGATGCAGAAGAGGAAAGTACAACATTTCCAAAGGGAAAGTAAGACTTCCTTTTCTCTTATATTTTCCATATAACTTTCCTAGTTTATCATCTATACGAGAACATCTTGTGTAAAGAAGAAGCAGTTGCTTGTTTTGCACTATACTTGGCCATATTTTAGTAGGTTTTGACAAAGAATTGCATTGAGAGAAAAGAAGTAGATAGCTAATGTAGCTTATATGTTTTGACTCATATATGTATGAGTTATGTATAAGTTGAAGATTTTGAGCAGGCAGCTATATGTTCCCTCAAAGAATTCTTGGAGTGTCAATACAGAGCTACTTGGTATATGACAAGTTGCAGAGAAGTATATTTCTTCTTTATCTAACTCTTGAGGTAAAAGAGTATTTGTAGCAAATGTTGGAGACTTGGAGTGAAGTTTTGTGTTTGGAAAAGTTACCTAATATTCAGTATTTTCAAAAAACTTCATAAAAATTAGATTTTTTGATGTATCAGTTAGTTGAAGAATCTACTTTCTAGAATTGTCTAGATTTTTGGATACATGCTTGTATTAAAAAAGGTGTTCCATCAGATCTTATCACTTGATTGAGAAGTGGAGTTAGCCAAAAGAAAATCAAGCAAGTACTTTCACATTTCACTCGGGAAGAATATGAAGACATGAAGTATCAACTTGCAACTTTTGGAGTTCTCAAGGTGAGAGTTTGTCCACTTATGTTTCAAGTAGGAGTTGCAAATTCCTGGGAAGGATTTGGTTAAAGAAAAGTTTTACAACTTTGTGAGAAGCATGGACACGTAGAGACATTCAAGTAGAAAATCAAACATTCAGTCATGAAGGTTTGATGAGAGCAGATTCTACACAGGTATTTTGTTAGAGAGATCTTGATAGATCTTGAATGATCTTGAAGATCTTGAGTATTTATAAGTCAACTGTCTATCCTTTGTTTGAAAAGTTCTTAGCATTGGAAGAAGTAAGTCAAAGATTCAGATTCTATCAAATTTGTGTAGCAGACAAATAGAAGAAGATACTTGTTATGTTGCAGAAGATTATGGATCCTAAAATGCTAAGGTTTTTTGTTATCATGTAATAGATCAGCTAACCTTATTCTTTAATATGGAAAGTTGAGGAAGAAACAGTGGAAGCTATTAGCAACTACGCAGTGCTAATAAAAAGGGTTCATATATTTTGTGTCAGATACAAGTATTGATCACTGAAGATCAGATTTATTGAAAGAAGGAAGACGTTCCAGATTTCATAAAGTCTGATATATTTGAAGAATTTTTGGATACTAGTGTTAAATCATCCCGGGGGATGATGAAACATGAAGGCTTATTTTCATCCATATGTGAAAGAATGCAGAGTCATACCTATAGGTATTCCTATTTTAGGTATTCCTATATTTCCCTTGTCAAGTTCTCTTTATGTTCCAGCTTTGAAAGAAGAAGGAAGATGAAGAATGTCTGGAGAAAGTTCCTGTTAGGATGTTCCTATTCAAGAGAAGGTTCCAGAGTTCTATTGAAGAGAAGCTTGATATTTTAGAGAGGTATGTTTGAGAGGTGCACACATATATGTTTATACCAAATTCTGAAGGAAAGAGGTATGAAGGATTTACGGATGAAGACATGCTGACATCATAGATATGATATTTTGATGAGACTCATGAGTTGAGTTGACTTGACTTGACTTGAGTATAGTTAGAGATGAGCCAGCTAGTGTTCATAATGCACTAAGTTGTGAGTTGTCAGTCACAAGTCCCAGGATTCAGTTCTTGATGTTGTTTAGTGTATTTACATGACACAACATAAGTACATTGCGAAACCTTCATAAGGTAAATGCAAATATGTGGATCCTAGTATATGTTTTCAAGTTTGAGAAGACAGGAGATAGCCGGTTCAGAGTCAGTACTTGCTACATTTGTTGTCAAGCAAATGATTGCTTGATGAGTACACTATTGGATATCTAGTGTGCATATTTTCTCAGCTATTATGGTTCATATTCAGCAAGTTCAGATGAATGAAGTTACATGTTTAGTTCAGTTTGTACCAATATGACATTGCAGGGGGGATTGTTGGAAACAATGTCATATAGTACATTGTGCATGAGTGCTATAGTCAAATTTGTCCACAATTTACAACATGTATAGAGTTCTGTATTACTCCCTCTTCAAGCAATAGCGCCTAGCATCGTGGCTAGACCATTGTCCTCCCAAAGAATCCACCGGGGTTTGATACCCATCGGTAGTGTTCACAAAGAATGGAAGGTTTTTTTTAAAGCATGCTTTTACTTTCAAAGCGGACGGCTTCCATACTTTTTTTGGTACCAATTAAGCGATCGCGTAGCTTTTTTGATATGTGCTTTATGGTAATGCTTTTCAAGGATACACAACTACTATATAAGGAAGCTATAGGCTCATTATTCAATCATTCTACAACTTTTGTAACACAAGCTTTGGAGCTTGGTCCCTCATTAGAGGTGGTGCTTCTAGCACATGGGGCAGTTGCTATCTTGGAGCATGTTGAGGAGCGGCTATGGAGTTCTTCTTGGAGAAGAAGAGTGTGCTCACGCTCTTGCTTATGGAGAGGATTTACCCTACAGTAGCTTAGTGGTGTGGATCGGCCATTCACATGATGTATTTGAAGATTGTCTTCTACATGAAGATTTCAGTTTACTTCAAAGACATTGGATGGTGGTTAGCATAAGATTTGCACCTTATGTTAAGAATTTTGGTACATATTCTCTTTATGCACAAAGGTACTACTTGAAGTATATGGAAGTGGCATCCATATCAGGAGTAGTCCTATTCGGCATAGGTACAAAAGAATCAATACATATATGCTTTATGCATATTTGGATGAGGTGTTTGAGAAGGTATGTTCATATGAGTTTGAGGATTTCTGGCAGCAAACTTGTTAGCACTCTTTGCTACTTTTGTAAACATGTGATCTTTTCACACACGTGTCTGACTTAGGGTCTTCCATAACCTAAGTTCAGATGAGGGTTTGTTGATTATCAGTTTTAGACTGATCCTTCCTCTTTCTGTCACTCATATTCACTCTTCTACAACCTATTAGGTTACACATCTCATATATATTCAGATTTTTGTCCATACACCTGAATAGGTTTGTTAGATTTGTACATTCACTCATCCATCTATTCCTTTTCACATAGAGTGGTTGAGATTTTGACTCACACATTGGAAATTGACATTTGTATATATGATAGTGTGAGTAAGCAGTGGCTTGCGTAACACTTTACACATGTTGTCTAATCTTTCTCTATCTTTGTCTCATCATTTGTATGATTAAGTGTGGTATGTTCATGTTTTGTCAATATTGGAAGATTGCTGGAATATGTGTTGTAGATCTTGGATCTATGGAACTTGGACCTGTGGTATTAGTTCAGGGCTTGCTAAATTTCCAACATCACACATAGTATACACTAGTACCTATAGACTATCTAACCAAGTGGGTGGAAGTGAAGGCCACTAGGAAGAATGATACATAGACCATGGCTAGATTTGTGTTCAATTTTTTTTTTTCCAAATATGGATTATCCATTGAGCTAGTCAATGATGGAGGAACTCACTTCTTAAATGAACTTTTAGAATACCTACTTTAAAAGTTCATATTTATCCGCAAGAATTCATCCTCGTATCATCCTCAAGTAAATAGACATTCTGAGAGCATGAATAAGATAATGTACTGACAAAGTTACTAGATAATAAGCACTCTGATTTGGACAAATAGCTCCATCATGTTGTTAGGGCTTATCATGTAGCCTATAAGTTTGTGCTTAATGCC
>CM035434.1:30068510-30081010 GCA_020310875.1 Ceratopteris richardii | reverse complement strand
GTTGTAGCAAGTCTACTAAAGATTATATCATATGTTGTACAAACTGGAGGATTTTGGACCATTGACATTGTTTTCTGATAATACCCCCTTCAATTTCATAATGGTACAAGGTTTAATAACCTGCAAAAACTTCTTGTCACTCTCTTTGGTCATATATCTCTTGACTTATTTCTAATGAATCTTGAGCTGATTGTGCATGAACCTAGATAGTGAGAAATTGCAAACTGAATGTTTGGACATGTATTACATAGATATATCAAGAAACCAACTGCTTGACTATATAATGTAGCATCAAATGGTTTTCAATTTGCTTCCAACTATAATAACACATTGACATTGCATTTCTATAACTTTGAGATTTTTTGGCCCTTTGAAAACCTCCTTGGACTCACATACACTTTTGATTTTCAGGGTGTAGTTACTTATTGACATGCCCTTTTTCTCCAGTGTATGCAACTCATTCTTGAGTTGCAATTTCTGTGCCTTTGTATTGGTCTCATAAAATGTGACCAAATTGTTCCAAGTATCTTTTGGAGTCATGGCATCCTATATGTGCCAAATCATGCTATCTTGTATGCTAAGAGATAGCCAATATGTTACCTTTTGTGCTCCTTGATTCCATTCCTCATATGCTCTTAACTAGTTCACAATCCGATTGCTCTGGTAAATGCAGAGCATTTTCATTCTCTCCTTTGATGTACTTCTAGCTTTTCCCATGCGAAAATTCATCATTCTGAATCTCCAATCATGGAAGTTGTTCTTGTCCAGTTTATCGCTCATAAGCTTACTCATTCCATCTGCATTTGCCATTTCTGCAACAATTCACAACACAACAAAAACACTACAAGCAATACTTCTACTTGAACACTGTCGCACTTTGACGTGACAATTTGATCTCAAAAAAAACACAATTTTCTCATATCAACAGTACACACAATCGCTTCAAATTTTGGATCTAGAATATATGAGTGTTGTTGAACATGAGGCAAGTTACAATGGTTAGTTGTTATGATATTCATGCTTGGTAGCTCACGCATATCTTGGATAAGAACGAAGCAACCTACTGTGCCCACTTCTAGTTGTGGGACTAAGTATAGAATAGCTTGCATATCTACTATTCAGTGTGTGTGGCTTTTATGCCTTATGGATGACTTGGCTATTGGTCATAGCTCTACCACGAATATATTTACTAACATTCAAAGTGCATCGATAGTTGCAAGAAATTGAGTGTTTAATGTTAAGCACATTGAGAGGCACTATCATTATATTAAAGAAACACTCTCTACTAGCGAGATCAACTTGCCATATGTGTCAAACACAAGATAATGTTGTGAGAAATTTAAACCTTTTCAAAAATATTTGGGCTTACTTCTTTTTGAGGATTAACCTTAGTTCACATTGGTGAAAACATCCTCATACATGAGTGTCAGCCCCTTGTTCACTGCATCCGTCCATGGGGTATTTGTTAGTGTATGTTGGTGATGAGGTGTGTGAAAATACTTAAGACCATCGAGACCCTTTTTTCCCTCTTTTAGAAGTTTTTTTCCTTTGGCTTGTATTTACATCTATAACCCTAATGATCTACTTACTTTGTTTTTAATTCAATTAGTAATACACCAATGTTGTGCTCCAAACTTCTTCTTCTTCGTCATGTTTTTTGTGTGCTTCCCTAGTCCTCCAACTCCAATGATATCTTGGCTAGAAATTCTTTAGCCTCCTTCTCTCATTTTACCACAAAAACTAAATTTAACTTTTAAGAGATTTCTCATTCTTAGAAATATTTCAATTGCAATCCTACTTTATTACATGCTTGCTCTATTAGTGAAGCTATAGTTCATCAAGAGGTATAAATAGTTCAAGAAGGAACTATAGTATTCAATGGAAGGTCAAACTCCAAATATACAAGTATGATGGCTGCAAGTTTGCTTTGTCAATGGATTTGATACATGATGTTATGGATTAGAGGATGCAATAGTGAACAATAAATATTATTTAAAAGAACCTCTTCACATGTATAATGAGAATTGTGAGGAGCTTAAGAAAATGTCTATGTTGAGCATATGCTTGAACCTAGTAAATAATATGTATTTGAGTTTGTTGAATCACGACATTTTTGAGATGGAAACTACTCATAATATGTCGAATACAATGAGAAATCCCTAAGAACTTTGAATGAAGGATATAGATAGTGTTATAACTCATATAAATAGGTACCATTTTGCATTCCAATAATATGAACACAAATGATGGTATGGAATTTGTTCTCTTCTCATGTTCTATGACGCTATCATCTAATACGTTTACACAACCATTAATACTAAGCATGCTTCAAAACTTCTTTTGTATGACATTTGTGGACCACATTTGAGTAAAATAAATTTGTAGAAAGTTAATGTTTGGTATAGATAATGAGGATTCATGTAATGTTTGATTTTCTGCTCATGGGGAAAATCAAGAACGTGGTAGAAGGAAGACCAAAAATGAAGATAGGCAACATGGTAAGATTAGAATTCAGTATCATACAAGAAACACTTATTATCATCATTTTTCAAGAAAGAACACTTGAGCAAATTATTCTATGCATTTCAGAACTCCAAAGGAAAATGAAAGAATGAGCCTCATGTTAAGTATCTATGAATTGCATGCAAGAAACACTTAGTGCCGTCATTTTCATAAGAAAGAACACTTGCATAAATTATTTTATGCATTGAAGAACCATGTGCATGTGAAGTATCAACGAAGATAGAGTAAATCAATGTTATTTTTAATGATCATGATGCATCAAAACATAGTAATATCACACATTTTGAGGTTGGCATGAGCACCTCTCTTTTTTGTACCTAGATTTTGGACTATAATGTTTCATACCATTTGACCTCTCTTTTGCATCATATTGTTATGGAATGGATATTTCTAGTCATCATGATGAGCATGGGCAAGTCTCTTTTGATGAAACACATAACTCAAAAATTGCATGACTCTTCTGCAAGATAAATATGATGCTATTATCAATAATGGCATTTGGTCTTTATATGATATTCTTGTTAGCAAAATTGTGATTAGCATTAAATGGGTTTATAAGTTGAGACCCAAGATGGATTATAATATTTCTTGCTATAAGGCTAGGCTTGTTGCCAGAGGTTATGTTCAAGGGAAGGGTATTGATTTTCATGAGAACTTTGCCTTGCATGTTGCATAACAACCATTTTTAGCATCTCTGCACTTGTAACTAATGAATGTAGATTAGATGGACAATAAAACCACAATTTTGAATGATTTTCATGAAGAAGTGTATGGAGTTATACCCCATGGTTTTGTGCAAAAGGGGCATGAAAACAAAGCATGCATGTTAAATAAGGCATTTATGTAGATTAAAGCAAGCACCACATGCTTGCTATGAGAAAATAGATGCCTAATTATTAGCACATGGATTTTAGAATAGTCCAATTAGAGCACCTTCTATCTCAAGTATGCAAATGATGTACTTCTTATCAATGTTATTTATGCAGATGATGTAGTCCTCACCGGTCCTAATGAGATGCATATTTGAGATATTAAGGCTGATTCACATGAATCATTCATTGCATCACTATTTGGGCATTAGGTTTATAAAAATTGATGGGAGCCTTTGCTTGCGTCAAAATAAATATGTTGATACTATTTTGAAACATTTTAACTTTAAGGATTGTAAAAATATTGCCACTCCCATGGAAAAATAATTTATGATTAGTGTTCATGATGCTAGTCTCTAGGAACAAGCTATTGGATGCCTCGTTTATGTATGCATCACTCAGCTTGATATTGAATTTTGCATCTCTCAAATGAGTAGTTTCACGCATAGCCCAAGACTCAAGCATTGGAAAGAATCAGGAGGCTATGTCGATCTAGACCTTGTATTCTAATTTAGGTCTCAAGCCTCCTACTTCTAAAATTTTTGGGGACAACACTACTTGACTTCATCTTGTAGTTAACCCAATGTATTATGCCAGGACCAAACGTATAGAAGTTCGCTATCACTGTGTCAGAGAAAATATTACAAGTAGGGAGATTCACTTGTCATATATATATCTACTCACCAACAATGTGCAAATATGATGACCAAGGCATTGGATGGAGTTACACTGAACACGTTCAAAGCTATGATTGGATTACAGGAGGGGTTGAAGACTCAATCATCTTAGGCTTGATAGAGATTTATTGCTCCATGGAGCAAACCTAAGAGCTTGACCAATGCACATTGAACTTCTCATGATTCAGGACGATTAAGTGTACATCTATTTTATCATATGGTTTAAAGACTTCAAAGGTTAAAATCTTAAGTTTCATCTTAGTCAAAGATAAAGACAAAGAAGCTCATGATTAAAGGTAGCCCAAATCTATGAATTTTCTAATTCAAATTCAAATTGTTCATAGAATTCAACAGTACCTTTTTGGCTAGAATTGACTACCATCAATTCAAAATGATGTATAAATACACTATAGATTCAATCGTGGGATACATAGATATTAGATATGACATTCACAGTCTCATTGAGTGTATTTTGTAGTAACTCAAAGTGAGAGAAGTCCTTCACAACTCTTTTGTATCATATGTGTATTATCAATACATATCAAGCTTCATTTCCATTGACTTATGAACCACTATCAACTATTACACTACCTTATGCAAGTGTCATTTTCTCAAAGTTATTTCTTAGTTTATAGTTTTGCATTGTCCAATCCATTGATTGGATCACTTATTTAAGATCGTTTTGCACATGTATACAAAGTTTCATCATCTTGGAGTAATAGAACCCACGATATGAGTGATTGTATATGACTGCATCTGTGTATGACCTCGTTCTTGAAAAGTCAAGTTTACCCCCTTGTCTTCTAAGATTTATTGCTTAGTGTATGATGAGTCTAAATTCATGAAATAAATTACTTTAATTAGCTTAAAAATTTGTTTGACTATGTACAAAAGCTCTCTAGACAATTGCTACCAGGCTATAATCATTAAACAAAATACTAAGAGCTTGTATTCCAAAAATAGAAAGGATTCTGAACTCATTTTTTTTAATATAGAAGTTTGAGATTGATGCCCCAAAGTACTTAGGTGGTCTAATTACATATTGTGGAAGCTTAAGAAGTATGTTAAATGTCTTTGAAGTTATAAGGATAGGTCTTCAACAAGTTTTGGCTAAGACAATCTCATCTTTGTACCATCTCCATCACCCCTTCACACTGAAGGTAGTTCTTTCACATTGTGAGATGCTTTGCATGTTCCAAGGATCAAGAAAAATTTGTAGCCACTTTCGATATTATCCAAGATTGGATTGGTTATCAAAATTATTGATGACAAATGTACAGTTCATGACCTCTCAAATGTTGATGTTATTATTGCCTCTAACATTTAATGTTGTGGGCTATATAAGGTCATAGACTATGCTAAATTTGTGAATGATTTAGCATGTGCACCTCAAGATTCTCATGCTATCTCAGATGCAAAGCTTTGGCATGCATGCTTTGGTCATGTGAATTTTGCTAGTTTTCTGCATTTGCAAAAAATTTAAATGGTGTTAGAAACCTTGTAAACATGTTGGAAGGCTATATTTTGGGAAAAAATGCACAATTCCTTGGTCCCAAAAGATGGTTTGTTTCCAGTGCTCATAATTTGGAGCTTCTTCATAGTGATGTTTGTCATTCTATGTAGACACTTGTTTTGGAAACTACCTTTAGTTCATGACTTTTATCGATGATTTCTCCAAGCATGCATGGGTGTATCCATTGAAAGAAAAGTCCAAAGAATTTATGTGCTTCAAAAATTTTTAGGTTATGATTGAAAATCTATCAACATGTAAATTGGGCACCCTCCGTTTTGATCAAGGGGGGAATAAATGTCTCCTGACTTTAATGCATTTTTGGGTGAGCATGGGATAAAAGATAAGTGTACAATGCCATATACACCTCAACAAAATGGAGTTACTAAAAGAAAGAATAGGTCACTCATGGAGATGGTGACCTGTATGGTCAAAAGTCGGACTTTACCACATAACATCTAGCTTGAGGCTATTATGTGTGTAGCATATGTAATTAACAAGTGTCCACTAAAGCACTACAATTGATCACTCCATATAAGTCTTGACATGTAGCACCAAATGATCTATTTCTCATCTCTGTGTCTTTGATTCTTTGACATATGCATTAGTGTCTGAACAACAGTGCAAGAAATTGGATGATAAAGCATTGAAATCTATTTTTTTGGGTATACTTTTGGGAGTAAAGGCTACCATATGCATCTTCCACAAACTACATACCTTTTCTTTTGGCCATGACATTGTTTTTGCAAAAGATGCAATTGAGCCATTACTTTCACGTACCAAGGAGACTTCAGTTAGACCTAGAGATGTATATGACACTTTGTTGACTATTTTACAAGTGGAAAGTGGTGCTAGTCGAAATGAGGTAATTTCTCAAGCTTTATAGGTGCTACATGACGATGAAGATCATTACATTTATGATGCAGATTTACATGATGCACTTATTGATCAGAGGGCTGATATACAAGAGGCAAAAGTTATGCCTAAATGGTTGGCATGAACTTTGCGAGATAGAAAATTTGATGCACCTTTGTCATAGCGCACGCATTCAGGCTCTCGTAGTGCATCCTTTGCATCATATTGCTATGCAATGGATATCTCTAGTGTTTTTGATGAGAAGGAGACTATTTCTTTTGATAAAGCACAAAATTGATAGATCTGGATGGCTGCTATGCAATCAAATTTTGATGCTATTATGAAGAATGGTTCTTAGTCTTTATAGGATTTGCCTCCAAGAAAAAAGGCTATTGATACTAAATGTTGAGATATCAAGCTCAACAGGTGATGATCGAGGATAACACATACCACTTTTTCTTCTCTCTGACATGTAGTGGTTAAGTTGATATATGTCAGGGATACTTTTTGGTGAGCTATACCAAATTTATCTTTTGAGAGGGATGTCACATTTTTTTTCTTGCCTACTCACTCATTTGTGGACACTAGGGTTATCTTTATGAACTATTCATTATATATTTTACTAGTTCTATTGTTGTATTAGGTAATTCTTGTATATCCTCTTTATGCAATTGCAGAATAAGAAGAATAAGATCATTCTTTCTTGCCTCAACTTGTGTATGCTCCTCTCTTTATGTAGGAGACTGTGTGAGAGTTCTCTTCTTTATCTCCTTTCTCTTGACATGGTATCAAAGCCAGTGTGGTTGTAGAGAGCTAGTAGAGAAGGCTAGCAATGAAGAGTATGTGAGAAGGCATGGGGAATGCATGCTTCACAAATGATATCAGATTCCTAGGAAATTTGGTGTGAAGGTAGAAGGTGTGAAAATATTTTTGAGAGTTATTCTTTAGGATCACTTGTTTTGCTCAAATTTCAGTTTCAAAGCCATCTTGACCTCCATTTGGAGTTAGTAAGGTGGGACCCATAGAGAAACCAACCCAATTTTCAAAAATATAACTTGCATTTTGTTCGACATCTCTCAAATATTTGAGATACAAAGTTTTGAGAAATTCTGTGTACCATTGGTACACGAAAATTGTATTTTTCTAAGATCTAACTGTTAGGTTAATGTAATAGGGTTCAAGTAGAACTACTACTTCCAGTGTTTTTGCAGTATTGTGAATTGCTTGAAAAATGGTAAATGGTGATGGAATGAGTCAACATATGACTAATAAGTTGGACAAGAACAACTTTGATGATTGGAGATTCAGAATGATAAATTTCTTGATGGGAAAAGGCTACTAGAAGTACATCAAAGGAGAGAATGAATGCTCCATATTTACTAGAGAGGAATCAAACTCTAGTTCATTTAAGAGCATATGAAGCTTGGAGTCAAGGAGCATGGAAGCTAATGTACTAGTTGTTTATTAGCATAGATAATAGCATGATTGGGCATATAGACGATACCAAAACTTTGAAAGAGGCTTGGGACATTTCAGTCACATTGTATGAGACCAATGCAAAGGCATAGAAATTGCAATTCAAGAATGAGTTGTGTACATTGGAGAAAAAGAGCATGTCGTTAAGTGACTACATCCTAAAAGTCAAAAGCATGTGAGTCGCTTGCATTTATTGGCTTCAATGTAGATGATGATGACAAGGCAGAAATGTGCCTTTGTGGTTTAGTAATTGCATATAAGCGAATCAAAACTTCTATTCAGACCAGGGAAAATATTCCAAACTTTTTTGGTCTTGTTTCCATGCTAATAATTGAAGAAAAGATCCTTGGTGAAGGCTCAAACTCCCAAGGAAAGTTGGTTCTAAGTAGGTATTCTAATTTGCTACAGGAAGAGGCCAAGGACGAGGCTTTTGAAAGTGGAAGTGGAAACATAACCAGGATGAAAGTCAACAACAAAATCATGTAGGAAGTAGAGGATAGTTTGAGGCAGAGGTAGCCAAAGAGGCCGCGAAAAATTCCAAAGAAATGATTCAAGTAATGATACTAAGGGATGCTGGAATTGTGATAAACTTGGTTACTTTCTTGTGATTGTACTTAGAAAGCAACAAAACAACTATGCATCCACAAGTGTAGATGATTCACAGAAGCTATTAGTCCAACATCACATGATGAATACAATGACTATTGATGTTTCAAAATCAAATGGTAATGTCTAGTTTGTTGATGCATGTGCCTCAAATCACATGACCGACCATGCAGAATGGTTTAATAGTTTGCATTTTTTTTTGTTCTTGGATTTGTTGAAATATGACACACCACATCCTATCTAGAATACAGGAAACATTGCACTATCTATGGAGGATGGAAAGGTAAAAAATCTTGTGGATGTATTGCATGTTCTAAATATAACAAAGAATTTGGTTTCTCTTAGACAAATGGTTGACCAGGGATTACAAGTCAGTTTGTAGAAGAGTACAAAAAAAATGGAAGATTGTTCACCAAATGGAATTCTTGAAATGAATGCAGCCATGTTTGCAAAAGGTGTAGGTGTTATTGCTGATAGAGATTTGGTAGAAAAGAATTGGACATGCAACTTTGTAGAGGTTGAAGCTGATGAAATCAAAGAAGCTTGTCAATGGACTATCAAATTCTAGGTTACAGAGATGTCGAAGGCATGTGAAGCATGTCAATTTGGTAAAAAATTTAGGGCATGATTTTCACATGACCTGTGTGTTAGTGAGAATGTTCTAGAAACAATACAAACAAATGTTTGGGGTCCTGCAAAGACCACATCTATGGGAGGCTACAAGTTTTATGCCTATTGATAGAGAACAACACCAAATGCATCTCGAGAAGCATGAAGACTCAATCATAAACCCATCTCATAGGAGTGGTAATAGGTTTACAATCTTCAAGGCCAAAATGCTGCAATAATGTATCAATATATTTTATTTGACACAAAACCATTCCACCATCAACTTGCATAAACTGAATGCCCAAATAATGATGCAAATGCCCCAAATTAGACATCTCAAATGGGGCATGCAAATCAGCCTTGAAATCAACAATATGCTTCTCATGAGGACCAGTGAGTAGCATGTCATCAACATAAACAACAATGATAAGAAGTACATCATTAGCATGCTTAACATATAAAGTGCTTTCAGTTGGACTGCTCTCAAAACCATGTGCAATCAGATAAGCATGTATCTTTTCATACCAAGCACATGGTGCTTGTTTTAAACGAGATAATGTCTTCTTTAACTTGCACAACTGGTTTTCATGCCCTTTCTGCACAAAGCCACGGGGCTGAAAAACATACACTTCTTCATGCAAGTCACCATTCAGAAATGCTGTTTTAATGTACAACTGATCTACATTCCAACCATGATGAGCTGGAAGTGCACAAATGCTATGAATAGTAGTCATTCGGCAAGTAGGAGCAAAGGTTTCATCAAAATCAGTGCCTCTTTCCTATGCATAACCCTTTGCAAGAAGCCTAGCCTTATACCTGTCAAGTGTTCCATCATGCTTATGCTTTATCTTGTATACCCACTTAGTGCCAATGGCCTTCTTACCAGAAGGCAAGTCACATAAAGTTTAGGTACCAATTTTCATGATAACATCATATTCAGATTGCATTGCAACCATCCAATGTTCAGAATTTCATATACACACACACATACACACACACATACACACACATATATGCATGCACACACACATAGAGAGACATACACACATATACACATACATGCATACATATGCATACATAATGCATATGCATATGCATACATACATACTTACATGCATACATAATGCACATGCATAGACACATACACACATAGACACATACACACACATAAACACATACACACTCATAGATACACACACATACACATAGACACACACACATACACACACATATACACACACATACACACATAGACACATACACACATAATGATGCATACACACACATACACATGCATAAACATATACAGACACATATACACACACATACAAACATACACACATACACACATACACACATACACACATACACACATACACACATACACACATACACACATACACACATACACACATACACACATACACACATACACACATACACACATACACACACATATATGCATACACACACACATAGAGAGACATAGACACAGATACACATACATGCATACATATGCATACATAATGCATATGCATATGCATACATACATACTTACATGCATACATAATGCACATGCTTACATACAAATACATAATGCATACACACACATATGCATACATAATGCATACACACACATACACACATATGCATACATACATGCATACACATACACACATAGACACATACACATACATAGACACATACACACACATAAACACATACACACTCATAGACGCATATCGACACATACACATAAACACATACACATACACACACATACACACACAAACATACACACATAGACACATACACACATAATGATGCATACACACACATACACACACATACACATGCATACACACACATATGCATGCATAGCCCAGTGCCTTAACCACTACGTTAAGCGCTTTTCCTTGTAAGAGCTTTTAATAAAGGCATATACACATTCTGTGACACGCTGCTGACGGGCTTCTTTGGGTGGAGAGTGCTATAAGAATAGTTACTCATGCTTTAAAATCTTGACAATCTGGACAAAAGTGGACCAATGGGACATTGTTTCCCAACAATCCCCCTGCAATGTCACAATGGTACAAACTGAAATGGATCTGCAACCTGTCACAAACTGCAAACTATCACAAGCTTCAAGCTTGTACTCTCGCACTTCAGAACTTTTTCTTCAAAAGTCTTCTTCAAAATTGAATTTGACTTTCCTTCAAATTTGAACTTGCTGAATATGACCCATAATACCTGAGAAAATATGCAAACTAGATATCCAATAGTGTATACATCAAGCAATCATTGCTTGACAACAAATATAGCATGAACTCGCTCCGAACCTGCTATCTCCTGTTTTCAAAAACCTGAAAACATACACTAGGATCCATATACTTGCATTTACCTTCCAAAAAGGTTTCTCAACATACTTCTGCTGCATCATGTAAATACACTAAACAAAATCAGGAACTGAATCCTCGAACCTGTGACTGACAACTCACAACTTAGTGTATTATGAACACTGCTGGTTCATCTCTGACTGTACTCAAGTCAAATCAACTCAACTTAATTGAAATCAACTGATATATGAGTCAAAAAATGTATGATTTCATCATGTCTTCATCCTTTAAATCCTTCATACCTCTTTCCTTCAGAACTTGGTATAAACATATATGTGCGCACTTCTGAAATATACCTTTCTGAAATATCAAGCTTCTCTTCAATAGAATTTTGGAACCTTCTCCTGAACAGGAACATCCTAACAAGAACTTTCTCCAAACATTCTTCTTCTTCCTTCTTCTTTTAAAGCTGGAACATAAAGAGAACCTGACAAAGGAAATATAGGAATACCTGAAATAGGAATACCTGAAGGTATGATTTTGCATTCTTTTATATATGGCTGAAAATAAGTCTTCATGTTTCATCACCCCCTGGATGATTTAACACTAGTATCCAGTATTCTTCAAATTATATCAGACTTTATGAAATCTTGGACGTCCTTCTTCATAAATCTGATCTTCAGTGATCAATACCTGTATCTAAAACAAAATCTCTGAACCCTTTTTATTAGCACTGTACACATGCCAATAGCTTTCCATGTCATTCCTCAGCTTTCCAAATTGTAGAATAAGGTTAGCTGATCCTTACATAACAAAGCCTTGCTGAAAGCATTTTAGGATTCATAACCTTTTGTAACATAACAAGTATCTTCTATCTTTCTGCAAGACAAATATGATAGAACCTAAATCTTTGACTTACTTCTTCCAATGTTAAGAATTTTCACAAACAAAGGATGGAAAACTGACTCATAAAAACTCAAGATCATACAAGATCAATGATCTCTCTTGTGTAGAATCTGCTCTTATCAAACCTTCATGT
>CM035434.1:29965852-30025852 GCA_020310875.1 Ceratopteris richardii | reverse complement strand
ATATGAACTCCTTAGCTGCTTCCACAAGTCCTTTGTACTCGGCTTCAGTTGATGATAATGCTACTGTATGTTGTTTCTTTGAACACCAACTTACAAGCTTATCACCAATGTATATCACGTAGCCATGAGTTGATCTTCTGTCATCTTGATTACCTGCCTAGTTTGAGTCACTATAGGCTCTCAATTTCAAAATCTGATGTAAAAGGATAATATAATCCTTCCTTTATAGTTCCTTTGATATATCTGAGAACTCTTTGACCTGCAATCCAATGTGGGTCCTTTGGACAATGCATGAATTGTGACAAAAATCCCACTGCATAACTAAGATCAGGTCTTGTTAGTGTAGCATAAATCAAACTACCCACAAGAGATTGATACTTCCTCATATCTTTGTATTCTGCACCATCATATTTACTGAGCTTATGATTAACTTCAAGTGGAGTTGAAGCTTCTCTGCAATTTTCCATATCAAACTTCTTCAATAGATTTAGAAGATACCTTTCTTGTGATACATATAAGCCATGATCTGTATAAGTAACTTCCATTCCAAGAAAGTATGACAACTTTCCTAGGTCACTGATCTTGAATTCTTTTTCAAGTAATCTCTTTACCTCCTTGATTCCTTCATCTGAAGTACCTGTGATTATAATGTCATCTACATAAATACAAATGTAGATTGTACCTTCCTCTGTTCTTTTGATGAGTAGACTTGGATCTGCTTTTGAAGTTTGATATCCAAGATCATTGAGATACTTCACCAGTCTATATTTCCATGCTCTTAGAGCTTGCTTCAATCCATAGAGTGATCTTCTCAACCTGCAAACAAAATTTGGATACCTGGAATCTATAAACCCTTGAGGTTGTTTCATATATACCTCATATGATATGTATCCATTGAAGAATGCATTCTTTATATCCAATTGACTTAGGGTCCATCCTTTTGAAGCTGTAATAGCAATGATTGTCCTTATAGTTGACATCTTAGCTACAGGACTGAATGTCTCATCATAATCTATGCCATAGGTTTGGGCATAGCCTTTCACCACCAGTCTAGCTTTGTATCTGGCTATACCTCCATCTGCAAGCTTCTTCACTTTATAGACCCATTTATTTCCAATTACTTTCTTACCATTTGGTTTAGGAACAAGTTCCCATGTCTTGTTCTCCTCCAGTGCATTGAATTCTTCCTTCATTGCATCTTCCCATTGCTTCTTACCTTTTGCTTCATCATAGTTCTGAGGTTCTTCATCATCTTTGACCATATATGCATAGTTCTTCTGAGTTATGTAAGAAGTATCATAAGAATACCTTTCTGGTTGTCTCCTTGTCCTGCTTGACCTTCTTGGTTCACATTCTTCATATGTTTCTGGATACACTTCTTCATCAAATATAGGAGCTTCTTCATTCCTTCTTGTTAATCCACTTCTGGATGTACTTGCTTGCATATAGTCTTCATCTCTATTTACCTGCACAATTGACTTTGCTTTCTGACATCTTCTTACCTCTTCTTCAAATTCTTCAGTTGTATGACTTTGATCTGCATACCAACTTTTCTGTTCATCAAATGTAACATCTCTAGAAACAATAAATTGTTTGGTTAGAGGATTCCACAACCTGTCTGCTTTTCATCATAACCAATGAACACATATTTTTCTGCCTTTGGTTCAAGTTTATGTCTAAGTTGTGATGGAACATAAGCATATGCAATTGATCCAAACACTTTACAATGATCTAGTGTTGGTTTCTTACCCCACCAAGCTTCATATGGAGTCATTCCATTGAGGGCTGCACATGGTAATCTATTCACAAGATATGTAGCTGTATTTACAGCCTCAACCCAAAGATAATTTGGACAATTCTTCTCCTTTAGCATAGCTCGAGCAAACTCAACCAAAGTCCTGTTCCTTCTTTCTGCTACACCATTTTGTTGTGGTGTATACCTGCAAGTTATTTCTCTCTTAATACCTGCATTCCAAAGAAAATCATTGAACTCTTGGGAGAAATATTCTCCCCCTCCATCAGACCTCAGTTTCTTAAGCTTTTGACTTGTGACTCTCTCTGCATATGCATGAAAATGCTTGAAGGCTCCAAACACTTCTGATCTTTCCTTCAAAACATATAATGTTATCCATCTTGTAGCATCATCAATAAAAAGAACATAGTACATTGAGCCACTGATAGATCCTTCTTTTGTTGGTCCCCATACATCTGTATGAATGAGCTCAAGTACTCCATCATGTGTGAATCCTTTCCTCTGGAATGGTAACCTATGTGCTTTTCCCATCTGACATGCTTCACATTTATAAACCATATGTTGATTCTACACATTTGGTAATCCTAGTAGAGACTGATTAGCAACCATAGCTTTAATTCCTCTTTCATTGAAATGACCTAATCTCTTATGCCAAAGATCAAGTTCTGTAATCACTCCTTCACCATGTGTGAGCAAAGCTTGACCAATGTTCCCTTGTACTCTTAAAGTAAAGAGTCTACCTTCTTTCTTACCAGAGACAATCTGATTATATCCATTCTCTGGATCTTCAACAAATACTCCTTCATTTGTAAACCTGACTTGAAAACCTTTTTCAACTATCTGCCCCACACTAATCAAGTTTTTAGGTATTGTGGGAACATACAAAACATTGGTTAGCAAATCTACTCCACTCTTGCATTTCACTTTTCCAATTGAATGTACACTATGTCTTGTATTATCACCTGTTTGAACACTATGAATAGAAATGCCTTTTTCCAATTCTGACATCAATTCTATGTTTCCTGACAGATGATTAGAACATCCAGAGTCAATGTAAAATACCTTTAGATATTCTTTATCTGATGTGCTGATGGAATTCATCATCAATGATGTATGACTTTCATTCTGTGTGTCATTTGCACAGTTGTAGTAGGTGGTGTTGTAGGATTGATTCTGTCCCCAACTTCTTCCTCCACCTCTACCATAGCCTCCTCTTTGACTTTGTCTACCTCTTTGAAAATTACTTTGATATCTTCCACCTCGACCTCTGCTATTGTTGTTTTGATTCTGGTTTGATCCTTGTTGGTTGTGCCAACAGTCGTGAGCCAAATGATTACTGAATCAACAGATCCAGCAAGCCTTCTTGTTGTTATTTTGATTACCTCTACCTCTTCCAAAACCTCTTGGTCTTCCTCTACCTATGCCTTTACCTCTTGCATAATAAACTTGAGAACTTGACTCTTCTTCATCCTTTGCTTTACCTTTATCTCCTTTCTTCTTTTTCTTCATGTACATTGCAGAACTTTGTCCTTCATCTCCATCTCCCTTCAAGTCTTGCTCAAATGTGAGCATCAAACCAAGCAACTGGTTCAAATCTGGAACATAATGGTTTAATGAAAGTTCTGTTGATAAGACAAAAGGTTTCCACCTTTCATCCCCTCTCAAACCTGTAAGTAATTGAGCAATCAACTTGTGATCCTCAATATCTTCATCTATGGATCCAAGACTATCTCATCTTAGTGACATAGTCACTAATACTTTGACTTGGCTTCTTCTTGAATGTTGTAAAATCTGACCATAGACTTGCTTTCCGTGCTTTAGTAGTGCTTTGGAAATGATACTCCAATGCATTCCATATATCTTCAGATGATTCCAATCCTCTGATGTGTGGTAGCAAATGATCAGAGATCGTATTGTAGATGTAGGCTTTTGCACTTGCATCCTTCTTCTGCCAATGCTTTAAAGCATCAAGTTCCTCTTTCTTTGGTCAGCTTTCATCTTCAAATACTGGCTTTTCTCTTCTTCACCTGTTACATATATCATGAGATCCTTACTCATAAGTAAGGCTTCCATTCTCATTACCCATGCGGGGTAATTATCCCTGTCCAGTTTGTCAATGGAGATATGATCTGCCATACTCCTTTCCTTCTGCTTCAACCTATGAGCTTAAAGGATAAAGTATAATACCTTTTGGATTTCTTTGTGTATAAAGATACTTTTGAAGTAACCTTTTGATGCCTTGTGCCTTTGAATGTTTCAACTTTCAAACTTTAGTGAAAACTTTTCCAAAACTTCTCGTACCTTTGCTGCCTTGTGCTCTTTAGGACCTTTCTGCTCTGATATAACTTGCTGATGTGTAAAATGCCACAAGAAATGAATTAATGTGACACTAGAACACCTCTGTGGTCACCATTAACTCATTGCCACTCCAAACTTTGAGAAATGATAGCCGAAACCAAGAACTTTGCTTCTTCAGATTTTTCTAGTCACTCAAATGACATACCTTCAGTATTTTGCTAATTTCTCTTAGCTCAAATCTTATTTCTCCAAGATCTTTTATAGGCTGAAAGTAGAAGAGTAGAGCTTTCCAACAAGCTATCATGTGCATGAAACGGATCTCTAGAACTCAAGTTATGGCCCTCACAAGATGACCCTATATGACCTTCCAAAACTGAAAATTTTGCCTGTTTTAGTAAATTTCGCTGTCTAAAAGTAAAAATTCGATGCCTAGCATCGACTTGCAACCAAACGTTGATGCTGGGCATCGACTTTGAGATTTTTCAGCCACTTTTTCAGCACCAGAATTAGCCTCTTTTACACTTTTATGTGGGAAGTCGATGCCAGGCATCGACTTTATGCTGAAACTCGATGCCAAGCATCGAGTTGCCCCACAAACCTCACGATTTTAAGAAGTTCTAGCAGTACATAACACTCAGAGAATAAAACAAGGACTTATCAACACAAACTCGATGCCAGGCATCGACTTGCTTGGAAAACTTCAACTCTTGAAATCATTTCACACAAAACAAACACTGGAGATGGAAGAAGAAGACTTATACACAGAAGTTCAATAAACTCTTTCCATAACTATGAAAACTCACGAATGCACAGGTGCTTTCTCACGCAGAGAAGCCCGACTATTCTCAGTCATAGAAAATGAGTTCTAACTCACTTTCTCATTGTCTTTTTCTCTCCTTCTCTCACTCCGCG
This sequence comes from Ceratopteris richardii, assembly GCA_020310875.1. Lineage (NCBI taxonomy): Eukaryota > Viridiplantae > Streptophyta > Polypodiopsida > Polypodiales > Pteridaceae > Ceratopteris > Ceratopteris richardii. Next base: position 30,020,889 of record CM035434.1, on the reverse strand, counting down.
TTAGTTGATACAAACTAACTTATATAGATTTTCTCATTCTCGTGATTTTTAAAAAACTTCTAGAACTAAAAGGAACTAACTTTACAAATATAATACACTTGTGAATTTGTCCCTTCACATAGGCATGTGGTTTTCTTCTAAAGCTTTGATATTCAATTATATGTCCAATTAGTGATTGTTTCTACCTATCTATCTGTCTATCTATCTATCTATCTATTTATCTATCTATCTATCTATCTTTCTATCTATCTATGTATCTATCTATCTATCTATCTATCTATCTATCTATCTATCTATCTATCTATCTATCTATCTATCTATCTATCTATCTATCTATCTATGTATTCTATGTATGTATGTATGTATGTATGTATGTATGTATGTATGTATGTATGTATGTATGTATGTATGTATGTATGTATGTATGTATGTATGCATGTATGTATGTATGTATGTATGTATGTATGTATCTATCTATCTCTCTATCTATCTATCTATCTATCTATCTGCCTATCTATCTGTCTATTTGTCTATCTATCTATCTGTTTATGTATCTATCTATCTATCTATCTATCTATCTATCTATCTATCTATCTATCTATCTATCTATCTATCTATCTATCTATCTATCTATCTATCTATCTATCTATCTATCTATCTATCTATCTATCTATCTATCTATCTACCTGTCTATCTATCTATCTATCTATCTATCTACCTGTCTATCTATCTATCTATCTATCTACCTATCTATTTGTTGGGAAAGATGGATGGACACTCCAAGAGATTGAGTAGGTACTTCCAAAACCTGCTTTGTACCAGCCCCTTGATGCTTTAGAGTTGATAAGTAGACCTCCTTAGCTTTCCAATGACACCATAAAATGGCCTATGTACTTTGGAAATGATGTGTGTAAAGATTGAAACAAAATAGATAACTTTGAATCTCAAGATCTCAAGAAAACCTTCTATTTATGTCTTGATACTTGCTGGATCTTTTGCTCAGTATGACCAGCACACTAGGAATTTGAAAAATTCCTTTTAGGGGTATCTAATTAGCTTAGCAAGCTAGCTATTCCAAGTGGATCGATGTAGAAAGATTAACTATGCTCAAAGAAATCACTTTAGCAAATTAAACTTTACCCCCGATTTTTTAGGACTGTAGCAGAGAATGACCAGTGATCACCGCGATGAGCTTTTCTCTGAAATGGCTAAATAGAATCTCTTCAAAATTTGACACCATGTAGAAAACTTCAAGCTGGTTCCAATAAGCTTTAGATCTTTGAATTTGGTGGAGAAATGACTGAGATATGCACTCCACAAGTTGACAGACTTTCAAGTGATATAACTGAGAACTCATAAATGAACAATGAGAATGTATGTATTAATGAACACTGTGTACAATTGGCATGAATGACATTTCCTAATGGTGTAGATAGGTGTGGGCTAGAGTGTAGGCCTCATACATACTCAAAAAGAGTAATTGGAAGCTCAGAAGTGATGATTTCTAACCACGACTTTTTCATGATCACTTTTATAGAGAGTGAGTAAAAATTTGAATTCGAATTCAAACTTTTGGCTCCCTATGATTAAGCTCCTATATCCTAGGAGATATTCCTTCAATCAAAAGCTAAATTTTTCCTCGAATCCCTTTAGGTAGGTTTTTACAAAGATTCCAAGTCAATTTGACTTTTACAAAGAGGTAAAGTGGTAATAAACCACTAGTAATAGTTTCTATGCTTCTTCATATGTATATGGACTTCAATGTACGATCAAGCGAAATGTGTAGGCTTGTCAATTACGCCAACAACTCCCCCTCAATCCAAACACTTTGGCTTGGTCTTCATCTTCAATCTTCATGTATGTCCTGCAATCCAATCATTGATTTGAATCTGCAAAGTTTGGTTCCATCCAAAGCTTTAGTCAACAAATCTGCACATTGCATATTGGTTGATACATAGGCTAGTTGAATGTCCTTGCTTAATAACTTTTCTCTCACATAATGGTAATGGACCTCTATGTGTTTGGTCCTAGCATGATAGATAGGATTTGCTGCAAGGTGAAGTGAGCTTGTATTATCTCCAAAGATCATTGGTGACCTAGTATATAAACCCAATTCTGTATACAAAAGCTTGATCCATATGGCTTCTTGTGTGGAATTAGCCACTCCTCTATACTCTGCCTCTGTAGAGGATAAAGCAACTGTAGGTTGCTTCTTTGAAGACCATGATATTGGCTTGTCACCTGCAAATGAAATGTATCCAGAAGTGCTCCTCCTATCATCCTTGCATCCTGCCCAATCTGCATCCGAATAGATCTTGATATCAATGTCTAAAGTGTAAGGAAAATACAAACCATGGTTGTGTATACCCTTGAGATACTTCAAGATTCTCTTAGCAGCCTCTAAATGAGGTATCCTTGGCTTGTGCATAAACTGACTTAGCACACTAACTCCATATGCAATGTCTATCCTTCTTAAGCTGGCATAATTCAAGCTACCCATCATACTTTGATAACCTGTAATATCATTAACTTCATCACCTTCATGGGCACTTAGTTTTAGGTTTACCTCCATTGGAGTACTTGCCACTTTGGCATCCTGCAAGTGAAACTTCTTCAACATATCCTGTATGTATTTTATCTGAGTAATGTATATTCCAGAGTTAGTATAGACTAACTCAAGTCCAAGAAAATACTTTAATAGACAAAGATCATTGATCTTGAATTCCTTCATCATCTGGCACTTGATTTGTCTGATTCCATTCACATCATTACCTATAAGTATGATGTCATCAACATAAACACAAAGGTATATTACCTCTGGATTACTTCTCTTGATGAATAGAGAAGTATCTGCCTTGCTCATGACAAAACCTTGGTCTTGGAGGTATGTAGTTAACCTGTAATTCCATGCCCTAGGTGCCTACTTCAATCCATATAAAGCCTTTTTTAATTTGCAAACATATGTTACCTTCTTAGGGTCCTCATAGCCAGGAGGTTGTGACATATATACCTCCTTTGAAATCCATCCATTCAAGAAAGCATTCTTGACATCCAGTTGGTACATGTTCCAATTTTTTGATGCAGCCACACTTACTAATAATCTGATAGTTGGCATCTTGGCCACAGGAGAGAATGTCTCTTCATAGTCAATGCCTTGGGTTTGTGCAAAACCCTTGGCTACCAATCTAGATTTATACCTATTGATTGACCCATTAGAATTTCTCTTGAGTTTATAGATCCATCTGGATCCTATTACCTTCATGGAGTCCTTCTTTGGTACTAGTTCCCATGTGTCACTTTCCTTGAGTGCTTCAATCTCCTCATCCATAGCTTCTGTCCATTCTGTCTTGGTTATGGCTTCTTCATATGATCCTGGTTCTTCAATTGATAAATCTTTGGCAAGATACACAGAGTGTTTAGTAACAAGAGATGTATCATACCCATATCTGATAGGTTTTTTGCTCTCTCTTTGTGATCTTCTAATTGAATGATTTGAAGATTCAGGTATATCTTCAAGCTTCTTCATTTTGACTTTGCCCTTGGACTTCCATGCCTTGAACTCTTCAAGGTTGATAACATCTTCATCATCTGAAGTTGAGTCTTCATTCTGAGTAGGTTCCTCCTTTGCAAGACTTGGAAACTCCTCTTCCAAGTCATAGGGTAGTTTAAACTTCCTGCATTCATTCTCATACCAAGAATCATTTTCATCAAAGACAACATCTCTACTAACCATGAATCCCTTATTGGAAGGGTTGTAAAACTTGTACCCTTTTTTATTTAGATCATATCCAATAAAAATGCACTTCTCAGCCTTAGGGTCTAGCTTACCTCTTATCTGAGAAGGAATGTGTACATATACTACACATCCAAATATCCTGCAATGGTCAAGTGAGGATCTCTTCCCATGCCATGCTGCATAGGGTATCATCCCATCAAGGGACTCAGATGGTAACCTGTTTATGAGATAAGTGGCAGTAGAAACACTCTTTGCCCATAGATAGTTAAATAACTTTTTTTCATTCAACATAGACCTAGCTGTCTCAACAATCAACCTATTTCTTCTCTCAGCTACCCCATTCTGTTATGGAGTGTACCTTGTGGTGGTTTCTCTTTTAATACCTCTGTCTTGCAAGAAGTCTTCAAATTCATTGGAGAAGTACTTACCTCCTCCATCTGACCTTAGCCTCTTCAAATTCTTTCCTGTCTGATTTTCAACTAGTGCAAGATATTTTTTTAAGCAATTAAATACTTCATCCTTGTGCTTCATGAAGTATAATACAATCCACGTGCTATATTCATCAATAAAAGATACATAGTACCTTGATCCTGAGATTGAGGGTTCTTTGCTTGGTCCCCATACATCTGTGTGTACAAGTTCTAGGTAGTCCTCATGCATGTAGCCTTTCCTTGAGAAGGGTAACCTGTGAGACTTCCCAAATTGACAAGCACTACATTTATATATCATGTGTTGTTTGGAAACATTGGGTATTCCAATAACACATTGATCCCTACATATCTGTTTCAAGGTTCTTTCTCCTACATGCCCTAATATTTGTGCCAAATCTCAAGCTCTGAAAGTGTTTGATCCTTATAACTGTATAGTGTAATATTCTTTGTGTCTTCTAGCTCAAAAGTGAAAAGTCTACCTGATTTTTCTCCTTTAGCAATCCTCTTGAACCCATGCCTTGGATCCTCCACAAATGCTCCATATTGGTTGAATCTGACTTGCAAACCTTTCTCCACAATCTGTCCAACATTCATCAAATTTTCGGTAATGGTTGGTACATAGAGTACCCTACTCAACAAGTTCTGATTTCCATCACAAGTCTTAACATTTCCAAATTTAACTACTGAGTGCTTGGTGTCATCACCTGTTTGTACTTGGTGCTTATCTTTTGGTTCCTCAAGATCAGAGAGTAGTGCTACATTGCCAGACACATGATTTGAGCATCCTGAGTCAATGTAGAATATGTGGTCATCATTTGTACCTGGTTTTGAAGTCATGTTCATGATCAGAAGAGAGTCATCTTGCTCTTCTGTATAGTTGTTGTAATCCTTTTTGGATTTGAATCCTCCTTAGTAGTTGCCATTGTAGTTGTTGTTGTAATTGCTGTTGTAGTTATTGTTGTAGCTTTGGTGATGGTTGAATCTACCTCTTGACTGTGAGTATCCACCTCTTTGGTATCCTCTTCCTCTCTGATTCTTGTAATTCTTGAAACACTCATCTGTAGTGTGATTTGATAAACCATAAATGTTGCATGGTGAGGAGTTATAGGATCTCCCCCTACCTTGCTTACCTCCTCTGCCCCTTCCTCTTGATGATCTACCTCTCCTTTGCATAGTTTGCTTGGGAGGTAGAGCCTTCATCTTCTACCTTCTTATTCTTGCCTTTATCTTTAGACTTTTTATCAATATATAGGGCAGAGGAACTATTACCTTTGGATGTATCTCCATTCTTGTTGAGCTTGGCTTCATGAGTGAACAATTGTCCCATGAGAGTTGTAAGATCTGGAATTTGCATATCCATGTAAAGGTCCATGGCAGTGGTAAAGCTTTCCCATTTGTCATCAGCTTTGATCCCATTGATCACTTGCCTCACAATTTGTTCTTCTTCAATCTCTTCTCCTATGCTTGCTAACTGATCTGCTACATCTTTAATCTTGGTCACAAACTCTGAAACAACTTGCTTAGGTTGCTTCCTTAATGTGGTGAATTCAATCCACAACTGATTTTTTCTAGCCCTTGTGTTTGAAGAGAAATAAGATGATAAGGTTTCCCAAGTCTCTTGTGATGTCTTACAGTTCCTAATGTGTGGCAAAAGAAAATCAGAGATGGAGTTGAGTAAATAAGACCTTGCCAATGCATCCTTTGCACACCATGTGTTGAGCTTTTCATGTTCTTCCTTTGTTGGCAATCCTCTTGTTTTGAATGAGGGAAATTCCTCATCTCCTGAGATGTATCTGTTACACTTATGTGTTCCTCGAGTAGCTTTGATGTGAACCTTTTCCCTATACATGGGCACTTTTTACTCTAGTGCTGGCTAGAGGTTTTTTCCCCATGTTACTACATACTTGATACTCTCATATGTGGTGGTACTTTTTACTTAGGGATATTATTCAGCTCTTACTTCAGTTGAGTTCATCGATCAATAGAGGGAGCTATTCCAGCCATCGTCTTCTTTGTGTGTCTTGCTGCGTTTGTGCTCCTTGTGTGTGCTTCTTGTGTGTCTCTTGCACTTCTACACACACCCAACAGTGGTATCAGAGCAGGTTCAGCTTCTTCTCAAGTTTCGGTTTTTCGCGTCGCGGCGCGCGTGCACTTTAACAGTGCAAATCGACTTCGGAGCATAGAAGTGTGAATTTCAGCAACCCAAAAACATTTCCATCAGGTGCGCTGGGGTTTTACCCCCATCTCGAAGCCATTTGTGCAGTTAGAATCGCCATCAGAGTGACAATTTGTGAGCTGAAATTTCAGCACTCATTTCAGCTTTTGTGGAAGTGAAGATTTTGTCACATTCTTGTTCCTTAGTGAAATGGCGAGCAACAATGACTTATTTGGCATGCTTCAAGCTGAAGATAAGCTTGATGGGACCAAGTATCCAATGTGGTCTTACATGATGAAGCATGTTCTTGTTGCAAAACAACTTTGGAACATAGTGGTAGATGTAGATCGAAGACCAACAGGTGCTTCTACTTCACAGTCTACTATCACAGATGGAGCTTCTTCTTCGAGTACAGTGGTTTCTCCTTCTCCACCTACACAGGAGCAGCTTAGATGGGATGGAAAAGATGCTTAAGCTCATGCTTTGATTGCGCTTTCAGTGAAGCGTCATATAGTTCCACACATTCGGTCATGTTCTACATCGAGACACGCATGGGATAGTCTTGCTTCTTTGTATGCCCTGCGTAATGAAGCACGTGTTGCATACTTGAGAAAGCAACTTGAGGATGTATGTATGGCTGAAAATGAGTCGGTGGATGTGTATGTGACACGCATCAAAGACTTGAAAGAGCAATTGGCAAACATAGATGAGATCATTCCAGATGCATCGCTCATTTCTACATTGTTGAAAGGATTACTGGAATCTTTTCAAAGCTTTGCTACTACACTCCGTTTGGTTGCAAAAGGAAATCCTAATATGTATGCATTTGATGAGGTTGTGTCTCTTCTTTTGCAAGAAGAGAAATATAGAGTGAATAGGAGTGGTTTGATTGAGGGAACACAAGCACTTGCTATCTCACAAAAGGGGAAAAGCAAGTATGGTTCAGCTTTGGGTTCATCAAAACCAAAGCCTCAAGCTTCCTCTTCCACTCATTCCTCTAATGATAGTGATTTTCAAAAGAAGAAGAGATGCAAATATTGCCGGAAGGCTGGTCATACTATTGATGAGTGTAGAAAGCTTCCTAAACGCAATGTAAAGAAGAAGGAATCGGGCATGTCTATTGCTGAAAATTCAGCAAATGCAAAGAATGATGAAGCTAACATGGCTTAAGATTTTTGGGCATGTGTTGTTACATGTCATTATGATGCTTCTTTGCATTCTAAATGTATGGTTGTGAGTGAGGCTGATTCCGATTGGTTCTTTGATAGTGGTGCTTCAAAGCACATAACATCATGCAAAATATTTTTTGCCTCTTTGAAAGATGCACCTAAAGGAGGACATGTGGTGTGTGCAAACAATGCCTCTTATCCTATCATTGGAGTAGGAGAAATTGAGCTTACGGCTACAAATGGAGGTGTGATTCTCTTGAAAAATGCATTGTATGTGCCCGGTATCAAGAAGAACTTAATTTCAGTTCCGTTGATTGCCAAAGCTGGACTTCATGTACACTTTGTTGATGATAAGTGTATGGTTCATGATTTCAGCAATGGCGATGTTATCGTGATGTCCGGTACATTATGTGATGGTTTGTATCGCATGGATACATACAAGAGGGCTGCCTCGAATGCCTTGGTTGCTCATACTTCTTCCATGGCTGAAATGGAGCTTTGGCATGCTCGTTTTGGTCACTTAAACTTCAATAGTTTGCTTTACTTGCAAAATAAGGACATGGTTATTGGTTTGCCTACACTTGAGTCCATTGAAAAGCATGCATGCGAAGGTTGCATTCTTGGAAAAATGCATCATGCTTCTTTTCCAAAAGATAGTCATGCACACACTACAAGAAAATTGCAACTTGTTCATAGTGATGTATGTGGTCCGGTCAAGACTCCATCTTTTGGGAAGCATGTATATTTTGTTACCTTCATTGATGATACTACTCGCCATACATGGGTGTATCCTATGAAAGCAAAGAATGAGGTATTTTCTTGCTTCAAAGCATTTTTAGCTATGGCTGAACATTTTTCTTTACAAAAGCTTTTGACTCTACGCACGAATCGTGGTGGTGAATACATGTTACATGAGTTTAATGCTTTTCTTCGTGAAAGAGGTATTTCACACCAATGTACGGTGTCATATACACCTCAACAAAATGGTGTTGTCGAGCGTAAAAATAGAACTCTACTTGAAATGGCACGATGTATGGTTAAAGGAAAGCATCTTCCTCATAAGTTTTGGATGGAAGTGGTCATGTGTGCAAATTATGTGTTGAATCGCTTCCCTACAAAAGCATTGAGAGTCATCACTCCTTATGAGGCTTGGAATGGTCATAAGCCTATGGTTAGTCATATGCGTGTGTTTGGTTGTTTGGCATATGCTCTTGTGCCATCACAACAACGTCACAAACTTGATGACAAGGCAAAGAAATGTATATTTGTTGGTTATAGTGCTGAAAGTAAGGGATATTGGTTGTACCATCCATTGACGAACACAATTATTGTGAGTCGAGATGTGGTATTTGCTGAAAATTCAGTTTTCCCTCTAGTTGAATGCAAAAAACTACCAACAGTTAGCTCACAAGATGTGTTCGATACACTCATGCCTTTGTTCCAAAATGGTGCGCTTGACTATGGCCATGTAGACCAGCCAACTGAGGCTCAAAGCGCTGAAAAATTCTAGCCAAATAGGGCTGAAAATGCAGAGAATTTCCAGCCAAACATGGTTGAAAAAATTCAGCCAAAAATTATCAAAATTGTTGGAAATTTCCAGCCACAAATGGTTGAACATTTGCGTCAAAATATGGCTGAAACTGAGCATGAAATTCAGCCCACGCATGATGTACATATTGAAGATGTTTTACATAATGAACACATGTCTATCAAGAGTGCACAATCTATGCCAAAGTGGCTGAAACAAACTTTGCAGGATAGCAAATTGAGTGCATCTTTACTTGGTAGAACAAGATCAAGCTCTCACCATGCATCAAGTAATTTTGTGGATTATTCTCTTATTGCTACAACATGTAATGTACTACTCATCTAGATTAAGTGTGTATGTCAAATGTTAGAAGATGCTCTTTGTTGGTAGCAGTCAAGGCACCCAAGGACTTACAAGACAAGGAAGCCAACGCAAAGAGTCAGAGCAAAGAGAAGGACCAAGTAGACAAAGCAGTCAACGCAGATCCAACAAATAGGCCCTATAATTTTTCAAGATCCTACTCCATTTTGTGCAAGCCGAGGAGTACTCGAGCTTGAGGAGTATTAGTAGTATTTATGTACCAATTTTCATAATTTTCAGAGCTCGTTTGAGCCTCCAAAATAGCCTTAGAACCTAATTTTTAGCTAGGCCAAACACTAGGTCTAGACAGGACCAAAGCTAGTCAAAAACTATAAAAAGAGATAGAGAGCTCATTTTTTAGGGTAGCTTGTTAGTGATTTGAGCTTGTACATGAGACTTTTTGAGTAATCTAAAGAACTCCATTGTTTCTCTCTTTGTTCTTGCCTTGTGTGCACGTGTGTGTGTATGTGTGTGCATGTTTGTGTGCTTCTCACTCACACACTTGTGCCATCACTTTGTTCGAGGTCTTCATACCATCCTCATGTCTTCCCGGATTGACATTAAAGGAAGGGCTACTCACCACTGAGCTACACCAGATTTTGGCACCGTTGCCCGGGATCGAGCTTTGAGGACGAGCGTGTGATGGTAAGATGTAGAGTAGAGATGTTGGAAGAGTAGGTAAGCATTTATTTTACTTGTTTTTACCTTCCTATTCCCTTCTACACACCATATCCATTCATCATTATCTTCACCATCGTAACCATATACCTCCATCTCCATTCATTTCCTCATTTCCACTTGAGAGAGAGAGAGAGCTTGTATGCACATTTGTTTTTTGTGTTTTGCTGAGTGTTCTTGTAGGTACCAGCTCCCATTGTAGCATAAGCAGCTCCAGTAGGTGAGAAATTTGACTGTGCAGGTCCCGAGGTGTTGACCTCTATCGATCACAATCGATAGAAAAATTCAGCTTTTGGTATAACAAAATGCACCACCATAACACACATAATGAGCACATTGCAAATCACTAATTAAATAAAAAAATTCCTTAATCCAAATCGCGATCAACATCGTCGATCGCGATCGACAGCTACGTTCGACAAAGATGACCGACAGACCCTGTCAATCGTGATTGACACCATCGATCATGATCGATAGCCATGACCGACACCTCTGTGAGTCGCGATTGACACGTCATGATTGACACTAAAATTCACATACCCACATGTCCATCGCAAAGGACACAACCTTGATTGAATGAAATTATGTCGGAATTTGCAGAAAAAGTGTCGACCACAATTGACACCATCAATCGCGATTGATAGACCTCACAATCGACTCTATCGATCACGATTGACACCATCAATCGCGATTGGCAAACCTCATGACCGACTTTGTCGATCACGATGGACACCATCAATCGCGATTGACGTGTCGATCGCGACTAACAGGCCCCAACGGACACATCTGTCAATCGCGATAGGATTGTTTTTCATAAAGACAAAGGACAAGTTGGTCTCTGAATTGCATGAATGAAAGTGGTTTGTTATGTCATTTGAATTTAAATCTTGAGCTAACTTAGGGACTCTTACAGGTCCATTGAGAGCATCGAAGGGCATGTAGAGCACTAGCATATTGCAAGCTTGAGAACGGGGTTCTTGAGCACCAAGGAGCAAGGGATAAGCAAGTGAGGTTGGATCACTCTCCACTCCTTTTGTCAATTCCTAGCTTAGGCTAAGTGCGAGTCGTGCTAGAAGTAAGCTAGGGTAACGATAGGCACTTGTCAAGTTGAAGACTCTTAAATACTCAAGTTGAAGTAGAAATATAATCTCTTTGTGATCGATAACTTAAAAGGAAAAGAACTTAATGTGGTACGATCAACTTAAAGTACGGAAATTCACTTAAATATTCTTGACGACGTGATACAGACAAGAGCATAAACGTGATAATCAACTAAAAAAAGACCAAGTAACTGATACAAATTGATATGCAACGAGGTTGTACTTGGGAAAATTGGGGTTTTTCAATAAGGCATATGAACCTTAGATCGGGATGACACCTAGGGAGAGATAGACAAAGACTTAGGCCTTCAAAGGCTAGTGTCAATCACACTGCTCGGTCTTGGGCCCAGCAACTAAGCAATTATCCGCACTATCCTAGCTCTAAAACTAGTGAATCAGAGATGTCTTATGGTATGGAGAGACCCACAGGAAGTTCAAGAGTGGCATACTTAGAGAAACTTGAAGGCCCATACAAAACTCAACTTGAATACATCAGGACCAACCGATTAGGTGATCGCATCTATGAGGACGGTTTGAGAAGATCTGTTGTCCATATTAAAAACTCTGATCAACCCTTTGGATTAGAACACCCAGTCATTAAATTTGAGAATGGTGCATACCTAGATAAAGAAGGGGCAATGTATGTAGCCACCAACCAACCGGATCGAACGGACAAATTTGGCAATGCCATTCCAGAGACAGAATTAGGTGACATAGAGCAAGGGAACTTAGCAAGAGAGCCCAGAACTCCTCGAGGCAAATCAGTCCTCACTAGAATCATCACGCTAGAGTGGGTTCCCCAAGACAATAAGAGCATAGATCTGCTCTTGAACTAAGAGACCGATGAAGCCTTTTCAAGGTATAAGATTGACTAGTCTAATGAAGCAGGAATGCTCACGATCTATGAGTTTAAAGATCCCGATAGCCCAGGCAAAGTGACCTATTTAGACAATACTTCAGAGCGAATCTTTGTGGTCTCAGAACATGGTAGACATGCCTACACTTGGAAGGGTGAATTTATTTTTCCCAACCAAGATCTAATGTTTCCTATGGTCACCAAGGAGCTGGAACATCCCATGCTCATGGAGCTCAAAGGGACATGAGTAGAGATAGGCCAGAAGTGAGATTTACTAATCCACTAGGAAGAGAAAGAACAAGAGAAAAGATGGATAGAGTGGAAACCGAGAGACCTAGAGACCCAAGGAATCAAAGAAATACAGATGAATTCCCTTTGCCAAGTCCTAGAGAACACACAAGGACCTTGAGGCCTACACAGCTAGTCAAGTCCATGAAGAACTACTTCGGTGGTTGATAGCCTCTTAGTCCAAGGGAAAGATACACATGTTCTGCCCAAACTCCTGGACGTCACTCGAGTCGTATTGCTTGAAGGTCGCAATTATATCTTCAATATGTAGTTTAACGCTCTCAACAACTACCTCGTACACACTCGTACTTATGCCCGCTTGCTCTTCCAAGGTCCCTTTCACTCATGCACATTCCTATGTACACTTACATCATCTACCTCCTTGTCCATATAAACCCAAACCTATGTGCATTCACTTCCTCATATACTCTCGCACATGGACACTCGCACGCACTATCAGACTATCTACCACTTCGAAGCAAACCAACAACCTCTCTCTCAAGACTTGAAGTCAAATGACCGAATCATCAAACGTACCCAAATCTTATCACGGGAACAAACTCACCCACTTTCATTCTCCCTCACTTTCTCACTCTCTTGCACTTTCCCTTTTCTTATCTCTCTAGCACACACTCAACCAGACACACTGAGAGTAAAGAACTTAGACAACCCGTTACCACACACTTTGCACATGCTCCAACACAAGAAAGTAGACAATTTCACACACTCAGTCCAGTACTCATACCCCTAGACACTTTCCATGCATGCATATGCTAAGACACACACACTCAGGCAGTCTTTGCCCAAGACAAAGGTATTCACCCTTCATACCATACCTGCACTTAGTCACTCACATGCACTCTCTTCCGTCTCCACATACCATGAAGGCTCTAATGGTCACCAAAAAGCAACTAGAATTATGAGGGAATTTTCAACAGATGCTTCAACTAAAATTTCCACAACTCCCACCATCTTGAGCCTTGGCTGTTATTAAGTCAATGTTTATATCAAGTTTGCTGCTGCAATTTTTTTCTTCAATAGAAATAGACTAGGTAAAAATAAATAATTCTGACAGCAGTCTCCAATCATGTACAGGCACAGTTCTTGAAATGATACCTAGTTCAAGATGCAAAGATTACTTTTTCCCCCTATTACACTTGCTTCAATAGTGAGGCATAACTTACCTCTTCATTACTTATCCAGAGCTTGAGCTTTTCACAAGGAGTGCAAAGTAATTTGTAGTGTCTTGTTGATGGTTGGGCATTAGATCCTTCCTCACTTCAAGGAATTAGCATGACACCTATTCATTCGGATCAGCTGATACATATGTTGGTTGTTGCAGTCATCAATCCTTCCATCAGCAAGGTTCCCTCTGTATTCAGCACCGCAACTCCTTCACCAGATTGACAGCCTCCATCAGCACAGCAGCAACTTTCCCCTAGCTTCAATGCCTGCTGCTCCTAGTGAAGTCTTCTCCAAAGATCAAGAACCCAAAAACGGAAAAAATTCTCTTGTGCTTCCTTTTCTTCCGTAAACGGTACTTATGTCTTCTCAGCTCAATGTCTACACCGTTTTCTCCAGGCTGAGTACATATAGAGCTTCAGCTCCCCTTCATAAAGCTGAACCTTTTCGATGCTAAATGCAGCTCCTGTGTCTTTTCAGAAATACTGGGAAGAAATTTTTAGTAGTTGTGGGTGCTCTTCCTTATAGATGAAAAGTGCCTATTTTAGTGGGTCCTCCTCCTTCTGCCTCTTCTAGAGCTAATAATATGAAGAACTGGACACACTTCTCTCAGTTGTTACCTCGTACAGGAATCATGAAAGAACATAATGCTAATCGTCTTTACTATAGAACTTATCAATCAGATGATAAAGCATCAATCCCAAGCTATCCTTGTTAACTGCACACAACAAGTCTCCTACGCCTGACTCTTTTCTTTTTGCAACCTTTTCGTTGTGGTTCTGATAAGTTATTCCAGTTTTGGGCATGCAAAATCAGGGGCAACATCACAACTAGTTCCGTTCCCAAGATGTGAAACATATATATGAAGCCGATAACATCTAGCCATCACATATCCATTATGAATTGAATCAGTTCAAGAACTTACACCATTATATGAGCCATACTCCTCGTGCAGTTAAAAGAGACATCCTACATAGTTTCTATTGATGCATGTTGATGCCAAGTGAGCCTCTTCTCAACCCGTGGGCACTGTCCTTTGCTTCGCAGAGTAGGTACAGACGAAGGGACTTTCCTTCTCCCCTTTTCTCGACTTCTCGTCTTCGACAGGCTCTGTTGCACAAAGAGAACTCTGTATCTTCACCTATATTCGTTCAGCCATTCCCAAAACCCTGCCATTCCTTGCTTAGCTCCAGCTTGAAGTACCCAAAAACTCCCCTCACCAGGACTTCTTTCCGTATTCCCTTGAGTATGGCTTGCGCACACTGGGGCTGTCCTTTCCTTCTCTGTAGGTGCGTGTTTTTCTTCTCCTTCTGCAAGAACAGAAACCCTCCAAGAGGAAGCTTGCCCTTGTTTTCTTTTCCAGCAGATACACACTATCGCCTTCCTCAAAGCTCTCTGACCGTGGGCCAAAAAACGACCTCCTGTACACCCTAAAGGCGTCAACAGCCTGATGCAGACTCCCAGCAACCGTGCATCATCCACAAAAACACTCTCGGTTCTGATCAGGGAAGTTCCTCCTCAGCCCTCGATTGAGCCCCAGCTTCCCACACTTGCTATACGCACTGATCAAGGTGTCTTAAGCTTGGGCTTCATAGATTGCAATCAAAGATGCTTCTTTTTCCTGAATTCAAATGTACATGCACATAGCTCTAATTTGTCCTTTGTATGTTCTCACTCCAACTGTTCTATGCTTCAGGTCCTTGTGCTAATTGTTGAAGACTATGCTCCTTGCTCAATGAGCTTTTGATGATGAGACATGTTGTTGAAATCCCTAGTAAGCATGGGCAGCTAATCCATTGGAAAGAATTGAGATCATCGTCAGCGTAAAGAAATTGCAATCAGTTCGGGCCTCTGCTTTGCTGGTGTTGAGTCCTAGAGTAGAATTCCCTCCCTTCCTTCTGATATGCGAAGAAGCCCAGCAAACCAGATCTGCTCCTTCTCTTTTCTGAATTCCCGGAGCCCCCAAAAGAATCCTCCTCTTGCACACCTCTGTCCCCCTCGATCTGCTGTTATCTGAACGAAGCCAAACCTCTCCTTAGAGATGTTCAAATCAAATCAAACACCCGGATGTTCTGCTCCCTGCGATGGACTGTTGTCCCCTCCTTTTTCTTTTTTCAGCACCTTTCTCCGATGGTTAAGTAGCCCCCGATAGCTTCCCAATTGAGCTCTCCAGCCCCCGCCTGCCTCGACCGCCCCTTGTGTGCCTGTACA
The DNA here is from genome assembly GCA_020310875.1 of Ceratopteris richardii. NCBI lineage: Eukaryota > Viridiplantae > Streptophyta > Polypodiopsida > Polypodiales > Pteridaceae > Ceratopteris > Ceratopteris richardii. The sequence continues at coordinate 30,005,195 of CM035434.1, read as the reverse complement.
GAACAGAACAAAAAAGGAGAAAACCCCCCCCTTTTTCAGCACGCAACTCTTTTTCCCCTGAGAGTCCACACAAGAGGAGCTCCAAGAACAGCCTCCACTGAGAAGAAGCGGCCTGCCGACCCTCACCCCCCGTCCTACACTCCTCTGATCAACAATGAGAGTCAGACTGCACGGAAGTCTCCCCTCCTCAGAGCAGCTGCAAATGCCCCCCCAACTTGCTTCCTCCTTCGTCCTTTGGTAGGAGGTGAGAACTGTTGCCCTCCAAAAAACTTCCCCCCGACCAGTAGCAGCTCCCCAAAATGATGCCTTTGTTCCTGCACACAAAAGCGAAGAAGGCCCCCCCCCCTTCGTTTCCTGTTGTGCTCCTCCCCTCAATACTTGCTTAGATGAACAACCCCCCCCCCCCCACCTGTTCCTCCCAAAAAAAAAAACGAAAAGAGCGAGAGTTTTCCCTTTTTTGGCTCTGAGATAGAGGCCCCAATTGCCTCTGAAGAGAATCGACCACACAATCCTTGTAGCAAACAAACAAAAGAAACTTCCTTCTTCACACAAAAACGGAAGCGGCCCATTTGTTTGACAAATAAAACGGAAAGCCTTTTTGAATGAAAGGAAACGTAAGGATCTGCTATCATATTATCTTCTGATAAATCTATCATGGTAATGAACATGATTTGACATGTTGATTGCTTCCTTGCCAAAACACCTTGCAATTGCATATCATCTAAGTATTTGAGGGCCTCTTCATAGTACCCATGTTCAACATATCCCTTTCCATACTCAGCACATCCTGCAATCAACGCATTCCATGTGACAATATCGCGAGCTGGAAGCCTGTCAAACACTTCTTTTTCCCAGGATAACCAGCCACCTTGTGCATACCTGTCAAACAAGATGTTACCAAAAGATGATTCCTTTTGCAAGAGCCCCAATCTCTCTATCTCACAATGTGTATCCAGGCCCTTGTTGGGTGCCTCCATGCTGCTGAAGGCTTTCAAGACACAAATAAAAGTGACCAGATTTTAGAACCACATTTGCATCCTACATATGTTCTAGCACTCAACTTCTTTAGCACCATAACCATGTTCGATATATCTTGTGATCAATGAGTTCCATGAAATTGCATTTTGAATTAAAAGACTACTAAACATTTGCTCTGCTTTGTGAAACAAACCAAGCTTTGCAAAAGTATCAACCAAAGCATTGCCAACCATAAGGGAACTTTTAAGAAGCCCTTTACTTTCAACATGTTCATGAATCTCAAAAGCCTTTTCAATGGCCTTGTGTTTTTTTAATATAAAGGAAGTTCGGCAATAGCCTACTCTCCCGGACTTGAATTAAATTAAGAAACAAAGGTACAATAGAAGGGGACTAGTGCCCACGGGACCCCCCAAATCCCACAAAGCAGGGGAAGCTTGATTGAATCCTAGGTTGCATTACAGAGAAGGTTAATCACCCTCTCATCGCCCTCGTGCGGGGCCCACTTGGGTTTGAGCTTGTTGTTGATCAAAAGGAGAACTTGATGGTGTCTGAAGGGGGGGGACTTCTTACTGTTAACAATCCTTTTGCCCAGGAGGAATAGTGATTTCTCAATCGACCACTCCCTGGGGGGATCGCCGAAGTTGAGAGCACACCTCTCCCGCCAAATTTTCCACAGGACTTCCCCTCTGATGGCGTTCCAGAGTGTCGCAGAGCAGTCGATCGCTTCTCCCAAAAGGACTTGTTTCCAACTAAGCTGTTTTTGAAGTCTGATTTTCATTCCAACCGTCTGCCAGATTCTGTAGGAGTTGGGGCAAGTAAGGAAGATGTGTGGGACATCTTCGATAGCACGGTGGCAGCGTTTGCACCAAGGAGGGATCCCACAAAGTTTGCTAGCCTTATGGTTGGTCCAAATTCCTCGATGAAGAATTTGCCATAAGAGGACAGACTTCTTAATCTCAATAAGGGGGTGCCAGATACCCATGAATTTCATGTCCCACCGAAGCCGCGTCCAAGACAGGCACCACTTCTTGTTGAGGCTGATCTGGAGGTCAGCCGTTTCTTTGATGTTCGGGATTTTGAGTAGGCTATTTCCGTTGTGCCATTTGAGACCAAGCGAGTTCGGTGTGTCGTGTCCCATGAGAAGGCGCGTCTTGTGACGATCCCAAGCGAGGCATCTGCTTTGCAAAGTGTTCCATTCTTCGTAGGAGATGTTTATGCGAGGGTCAATATCCTCGAAGTTGATCCAGTTGTTGGTGTCATGTTTCCAGAGGTGTTTCCATTTTTTGAATCCTTTGTTCCATAGCTTCTTGGCATTTTGAATGTTCCACGACTCCACACTCCGGATGCCATGTATCGGAAACCAGATTGAGTCGTTTTGTCTGATTCCGGCCGCCCACTTCCAGGCCTTGTGTTAGCACAAGCTTTAAGGCTATGTATAAATGTAACTGCATCTGGAGAAACATAATCCAAACACATTTGATCAAAAAGACAGAGTGCTTCCTCATTATACCCATGCTTGACAAATGCAGATATGAGTGCATTCAAACAAACAACATTGCGAACATGAAGCTTAGCAAACACTTGTTAAACCTTCATGAGTGAACCACACTTTGCATGCATGTCAACCAGGGAGCTGCCAACAAAGGTGTCTATTTCAACAAGACCAGCCTTAGCAAACCCCACATGCAGTGCAAGGCCACTTTTTACATCTCTTATACAGATCAATAGCGTAGTGCAATTGCTTAGAATTCAAGTAACCTCTAATGAGGGCATCCCATGCCACCACATCTCTTTTCTTTCCCCAACACCTGCCTCCAAGCCACCTTGATTGAAGTCAACTGCTATCAACCAACATCCTTTTGTTGCAAAATACCTGCACTCATACGTACACTCTGCAAAATGAAAGCCTATTAGTGCACAAAAACCAATAGTTTATTCGGCTAACAGTGGCACAGGAGACCCATACGATCATGTGGCAGAATTTAGGCAAGTTTTGAGAGCTGAACAAGTTGAAGACTTGTTCACTCAATATAATGCCTTCGGCCTAACTCTCAAGAACACAACCCTTATGTGGTTTCAACCGCTTCACCAAGGCTAGTTCCGGAACATAAACCAACTTCTAGAGGCTTTCATTATAGAATTTTCTAAGAGTGGCATCAGACACAACACCTCCTCACTGATACATAGCTTCAAGCAGACACCTCAAGAGACGGTTAGAATTGTAGGAAGAAGGTTTAGGAAATACCTAGAGAGATGTCCTGTTCTTGAGTTACCCACACTAGCCAAACAAGTGGCTTTATTCTTAGATGGGCTGCTAAGTACCAAATTGAGATCATATGTGTACTTGAAGGACCCTAGGACCATAGAAGAGTGTGTACACATGTGCATCGACATCGAGGATAACCTAGGGGAGGAATTAGAGCTTTCAAAAATCTACAGAGATTCAGATAGCTCTACTATCCTCAATTCAAACCCATTCACATCCAGTGAGGAACTTGCGAAGAAGGTAGCTCAGAAATTAGGAGTATCAAGTAAACAAATACCAAGGTTTGCCCGAGTGAAAAGATGTTATACTTGTGGAGGTGACCATATGGCAAATGTATGTCCCATTATGGCTCAACCCCAAGTGAACCCTAATAGTCAATACTACACCATAGAACGGAGATACACTAATCACACCACACAAGATTGCCCATACAATAAGCAAGTAGTGAGGCAAACGTATCCACAGCCATACCCTCAACAAGGAAGGCACCAGAACTAGTACCCATCACAACAATATGGTAGGCCACAACAACCCTATCAGCAACCTTACCAGACCCAACAAAGACCTCAGCCTGTGTTAGCTCAACAACCTCCAACACTAGCCAATGTGATTCCAGTGAAGTACGCAGCTGCAGAAGAGAATCTGAATAGAGCCATAGTGCCAATAACACCATTGCTTTCAGAAAGTGACCCTAGTGATCATAATTTTGACTCTACTCATATTGATAGCCCACAGGCTTACTACATGTAGTCACTTGAGCATAATGAGTCATATTACTATGAAGATTCGAGTGAACCTAGTTGGGAACCAGAGTATGCAAATGTCATGTATGCAAACTCCGACTCTAGATCTCAACCTAGGCAGGTAAGACCTACATTTCCTAGAGGACCATGTTGTCGATGTCAGGGAGATCACCTCATTCGTGATTGCCCTATGTCTGCACCTACACAAACCTAGTCTGTGACAATTCAGGGTCTTTCCCCGATCGTGGGAAAGAGCATCTCTTGCAAGATTGTCCTAAAAACCCCAACAATATGCTGAAAATCACTCCTATGAACGTTATTGGGTTAGTAGTAGACTCTATTGGGTTAGTGTAACTTCCACTACACTAGTACAAGTGGTCACTGGAGCCCAAGCTTTGCAGCAAAACCAAGGTTCAGGCCAGGAAAAAAGTTCTGAGGTTAGTGAAATCGAGAGCATAACTAAGAAGAGGACCAGAGCTTGGAAGGATAGTCGCGAGAGAATGAAAAGGCGATGGGCAAAGAAGATGAGTGAACTCGGGGAAAGTCTAAGAGAAATGAAAGCCAAGATAATTAACTCACATCTCAAACTCACTCTCACACTACTCCACCACCACCATTCCCATCTCCCTCCAACCCACCACCTTCCAACCCACCTCACACAATTCCACCACCCCCTAGAGTAGGATCAGTCTTATCAAATCCCACTCACGAGGACCTAGACATGATGCTCAAGGCATATCAGGCCAAGATCCAAGAAGGGCCAAATATAACGGATCATGAAAAGCGTTACCCTAGAGCTGAACTAGAGCTTGAATGAACTAAAATTTATGCTAAGATGGTAGAATTGGCTCAAACCATGTTTGAAGATCGTCGCCTCTTTAACCTCTCTAGCTCAGCTAAGACGTAGTTGTACTTTGATGGACTACTAGAAAGATTGGAGAGGCTAATTGCACAATCAGAAAAGGACCCCTCCTCTCAAAGTAAGGACAAGGCAAGTGAAAGGATAAGCCTTCCTACCCAGGAAGCTTATGTGCATAACTCCATAGAACCAGACACATCTTCTTCTATGAATCGGTACTCACCAGAATTCTTGCGAGAGATTCAAGAAGAGAAATGGGTTAAAGAAAGTGAAGTTCCTCCTCCCATTGAACTTGTGGATGACGCGCATGATCAATTCCCACAAGACATTCCTTCCATTTATGAGGAGCAGGAGATTGGCCAATCCCATGAGAGATTAGACTTTGAGTCTAATTCTTTACATGAACTACGCCATTTCACAGGCCCATGGAAAGCTATGTCTACTTGTATGAGGGCACCCATGGTCATGGTGAGAAACGAAGACTCAGTCATACCCAAGAACACAGAGGTCGTAAAGAACACTAAAGTGCAGTGCAATCTCACTTTAGAAGAGATACTCAAGGTCACGCTAGAACTGTGGAAACATGTAGCCAATCAAGTGCCAGAAGTAGCAAAACCTCGCTCCTAGGTAGGATCTCATAGAATAGTGCCAAAAATACCCTTGGACAAGATAGGAGACATGAGTGAGACAGAAGAAGGAAACACCTATCTTCCCATTACCCATCAAGGATACACAACCAAGGCAATTTTGGACTCAGGCGCAGGAGTTGCAATTGCTACCACTTCCCTATGGAAGCATTGGGGCAAGCCAGCACTCATGCCAATGAGAATGAAATTGCAGATGGCCGATGGTCACATTAAGAGACCCTTAGGACTGCTAGAAGGAATAACTCTCACTACATGTGGTGTTGAGTTTGAGCAACTTTTTCCATATGTGACTTTAGCAAGAATCACGCCTATGAGATGATTTTGGGAAGACCATTTATGCGGCAGTTGAAAGTGGTACAAGATTGGGGAACCAATTCTTTGTATTTGCAACACTTAGGTGTTACAACCAAAGTTAATCTCAAGGATTACTCTCATAGAGATGTACCCCCCATCCAATGGAATCCCATCCATAGAACTAAAGATGATATAGAATCAGTACATTCCATAGGATCAGGATCCTCATGGATGCATGAAGACACCCACTTATGGATGTGCAAAGTAGCCATAGAAGAAGCGAATAGAGAAAAAGCCAAAGAGGTAGGTGCGAAGGAAACTCATAGATCAACTCAAGACCCAGCTTATGCGCATGTAATTTTTCCAGACGAAGAATTCAAACCTCATGGCTGGGCAGAATTTCTAGCAATAATGGATGTAGCCATCAATGAAGAACAATGGACAGCCCACTGTGATGAGGATGGCTATGACATTTCAGTCTTCATACTAGAGCCAATCATGGGTGATTTGGTTCTTGAAGAATGTGAACCTAGCACTGATGCATTCGAGGATGCAAGTGACTCCGATCTAGAGTCAATCATTATGGACAGAACTTTTGCATCAGACGAGGAATATCTCTACGAAGTAGAAGCTCACCACCAAAGACATGAAGAACTTACAAATGATGTGAGGTTAACCACACAAGCGACCACCAAGAGTGAGGGCAAGAAAAGGAAGAAGAGAGAAGTCACACGAGTCCTATCTTTGTATGTGAGAGTGTGTGAGAGCTCTGTTCCTTACCTCCTTTCTCTCGACATGGTATCAAAGCTAGTATGGGCATAGAGAGATCATGGAGAAGGCCGATAGTGAAGAGTATGTGAGAAGGCATGGAGAATGCATATGTTAAAAATGATCTCAGATTGCTACAAAATTTGGTGTGAAGGTAGAAGGCATCAAAATATTTTTCGGAGCCATCTTGACCTTCATTTCGAGTCTGAAAGGTGGGGCCATGGAAAAACTAGCTCACTTTGCAAAACTTTAACTTTCCTTCTATTCAGCATCTCCCAAATATTCCAGATCTTGAATTTTAAGCGAATCTGTGTATTGTTGATACACAAAAATTGTGATTTTTTGAGGTTGAACTATCAATTCAATGTGACAAGGTTCAATAAGAAGTACTACTAGATTTTTTGCAATATTGTGAATTGTTGTAGAAATGGCAAATGTTGGTGGAATGAGTCAACTTATGAGCGATAAGTTGGACAAGAACAACTTTGATGCTTGGAGATTTAGAATGAAGAACTTCTTGATGTGAAAAGGTTACTAGAAGTACATTGAAGGAGAGAATGAAAATGCTCCACGATAACTAGAGAGAACATGCTTTGACACCTCATCAAGGGAAAAAGATAAAACTCACAATCTAGCAAAGAGAAGCACGCAATGGAACAATGAGCACTCATGATCGTTTGTTGGGAGATTTGAAATAGCACTCTATTCTTCTCCCTAGACACCACATTCTCTAACAATTTAAGGCCCTAGCTTTACTTGTGCTATATGTGTTGATATATTTAGGTAGTGATGTGTGTGAACACACTAGGACCGTTGGGCACTTTTTTCCCTCTTTAGGAGGTTTTTTCCCCCGGATTGTATATACGCCTATTGCCCTAATGGGCTACTTATCTTTGTACATTCTCTAGTAATACATTCAGTATTGTGTGTTGTGCTCCAAGCTTCTTCTCCTTCCTTGTGTTGTTCGCGTGCTTCCATAGATGTCTATCTTCAACAATTGGTATCAGAGAAAGTTGTCGCTTCATCTAGGGCACCGTCAACACTCCTCCGGTTACAGTCTCAGAATCACACAAATTTTGGTGGTGTCAAAATTGCGATCTGAGTTTGTTTCGGCCTCCGAACACACTATCGCAATGCTTGTGCAGGCTATTTTATCTTTTTGTGCCAAAGATATATACCAGTTTCTATTTGCCAGTATAAGCATCTCGAAGTCTACTACAGGTTTAGCAAAATTCATCTGGGTAGTTCTGTTCAACTTTTTGAGATACCATTAATTTTTTGCATCAAGGTATTTTAGTCACCGGCCATGGCTGAAAGCAGTGATGTATTCTGTATGTTGGTTATTGAGGATAAGTTGGATGGTACCAACTACCCGTTATGGGCTTATATGATGCGACATGTATTGGTTGCAAAAGGACTTTGGAACATTGTGCAAGGTGTTGAAAAATGTCCTATCACACCTGCAACTGTTACAACTGCAGGTACAGAAGCTGAGGTTGAAGGTGTCGAAGATGATGATATTCTACATATTCCTATTCGTGTTGTGGTTTATGCTGCACCTACTGCAGAGAAAATTTGTTGGGATGGCTGAGATGCCCAGGCACATACATTGATAGCTTTCTCTGTCAAACGTGCCATTATTCCTCACATTCGCTCTCGCAGAACAATTACGGATGCTTGGGATACACTTACCACATTGTACCAAGCTAGGAATGAGGCTCGTGTTGCTTACCTCCGAAAACAGTTGGAGAGTGAGCACATGAATGAAGGTGATTCTATGGATAGTTTTCTAACAAAGATCAAAGACTTGAAGGAACATCTAATTTCTGCTGATGAGGTTATATTAGATAACTCACTTGTGCAGACCGTTCTGAATGGTCTTCCTGATTCATATCAAAGTTTTGCTTTACTCTTAGATTAAGGATGAAAGTCAATCCAAATGCCTTGTCATTTGAGGAGTTAGTCTCTGTTCTATTGTAGGAAGATTAGTCCAGGCAGAACAGGTCCATTATGCATGTTGCAGATCAAGCTTTCCTAGCTAGTAAAAAGGGCAAAGGAAAATGGAGCTCTTCAACTAGTAAGCAAAAATCTACAAATGTTGCACATTCGAAGAAGATAAAGATGAGAAGAAATCAAAAAAGCAAAAATTATTTTGCAAGTACTATAAAGGGAATGATCATATCATAAAGAACTGTCCAAAACTGGCTGCTAAAGAGGCAAAGAAGAAAGAGGCTGGAATGGTTGTTGCAGAGGCCTCTACACCAAAAACAGAGTTTGCTAATCTTGTGCAGGAAGAAGAATGGGTGTTTACTACTGTCTATAGTTTTGACTCATCTTCTCATGAGCAGTGCATGTCCGCAGTAGACTCATATGTTTGGTATTTTGACAGTGGGGCGACCAAACATATTACCTCGCAGTGCAGTTTCTTCTCTTCACTCGAGCCTACCCCTATAGGGAATACTGTTACATTCACCAACAACTCCTCTTATCGTGTTATGGGAGTTGGTAAGATCATTTTGACTACTGCTCATGGTAGTTCTTTCACTTTATCAGATGTTTTATTTGTGCCAAGGATCAAGAAGAACCTGTTATCAGTTTTTGCATTAACCAAGATTGGCTTGGTTGTGAAATTTCTTGATGATAGGTGTACTGTCAAATGGCGATGTGATTATTGCTTCTGGCATTTTATGTCATGGGCTGTATAAGCTCATAGACTATGAAAGATCTGAATGATTCTACATGTGCAGTACATGATTCTCGGGCTATGTCAGATGTAAAGCTTTGGCATTCACGCTTTGGTCATCTAAATTTTGCTAGTTTGCTACGCTTGCAGAAATCTGAAATGGTGTCCTCTTTGCCCAAACTTGAGGCACCTGGAAAACATGTTTGTGAAGGTTGTATTTTTGGCAAAATGGAGCATTCCTCATTTTCAAAAGATGGTTCAGTTCGGGCTACTTAGAAATTACAGCTTGTACATAGTGATGTCTGTGGTCCTATGCAGACACCTTCTTTTGGAAATTATCTTTATTTTGTGACTTTCATTGATGATTTTTCTAGGCGTGCATGCATATATCCATTGAAGGCAAAATCCGAAGTGTTCATGTGCTTCAAATAGTTTTTGGTTTTGGCTGAAAATCTATCAGCATGTAAAATGGGCACCCTCCATTCAGATCGAGGGGGGAATATATGTCTTCTAATTTTAATGCATTTTTGGTTGAATGTAGGATAAAACACCAGTGTACAATGTCATATACACCTCAACAGAATGGAGTTGTTGAACGAAAGAACATGTCACTCATGGAGATGGCGAGGTGTATGGTCAAGAGTCAGGCTTTACCACATAGTTTTTGGCTTGAGGCTGCCAAGTGTGCAACATATGTACTCAATAGGTGTCCCACTAAAGCGTTGTAGTCTATCACTCCATATGAGGCTTCGCATGATCGCAAGCCATCTGTTGCTCATCTGCGTGTTTTTGGTTATTTGGTATATGCATTAGTGCCTGAACAACATCGCAGAAAATTGGATGATAGAGCAGTAAAATGTATTTTTGTTGGCTACAGTTCTGAAAGTAAAGGCTATTGTCTGTATCTTCCACAGACTAAACGCATTCTGGTTAGCCGTGATGTTGTTTTTGTGGAAGATGCTATTCAGCCATTGCTTTCATGTACTAAGGAGACATTTGTTAACTCCAAAGACATGTATGATACTTTGCTTCCTCTTTTTACAGGTGGACACTCTAGCATTGGTCCCAAGGAGGCAACTTCTCAGCCTTTGCAGGTTTCATGTGATGATACAGATCATACCATTTTTTATGCAGATTTACATGATGCACTAATTGATGAGAGAGATGATATTGAGCAAGCAAAAACTATTCCAAAATGGCTGGTGCAGACTTTGCGTGATAGCAAATTAGATGCACCTCTATCATATCGTACTCGTTCAAGCTCTCATAGTGCCTCTTTTCCATTAGATTGCTATGCTATGGCTACATCTAGTCTCTATGATGAGAATGAGCCTGTTTCGTTTGATGAAGCACAAAATTGAAAAAATTGGATGACTCCTATGCAATCTGAATATGATGCTATAATGAAGAATGGTACTTGGTCTTTATGTAACTTGCCTCCTCGAAAGAAGGCCATTGGGACTAAGCAGGTATACAAGCTTAAGCATAAGCCTGACGGTAGAGTTGACAGGTATAAGGCTAGACTTGTTGCAAAGGGTTATGCGTAGGAAAGAGGCATTGATTTTGATGAGACCTTTGCACCTACTTGCCAAATGACTACAGTTCATAGCATCTGTGCACTTCCAGCTCATCATGGTTGGAATGTGCATCAGTTGGACATTAAAACAACATTTCTAAATGGTGACTTGCATGAAGAAGTGTATGTTTTTCAGCCCCGTGGCTTTGTGCAAAAAGGGCATGAAAACCAGTGTGCAGGTTAAAGAAGGCATTATATGGTTTAAAGCAAGCACCATGTGCTTGGTATGAGAAGATACATGCCTATCTGATTGCACATGGTTTTGAGAACAATCCAACTGTAAGCACCTTATATGTCAAGCGTGCTAATGGTGGGCTTCTGATCATTGTTGTCTATGTTGACGACATGCTCCTCACTGGTCCTATTGAGAAGCATATTGCTGATTTTAAGGCTGATTTGCATGCCTCATTTGAGATGTCTGATTTGGGGCATTGCATCACTATTTGGGCATTCAATTTATGCAAGTTGATGGTGGAATGGCTTTGTGTCAAACGAAATATATTGACACATTATTGCAGTGTTTTGGCCTTGAAGACTATAAGCCTATTGCCACTCCAATGGAGACAAGTTTACGATTGAGTCTTCATGATGCTTGAGATGCATTTGATGTTGTTCTCTATTAGCAGGCTGTTGGATGCATGATTTACTTATGCATTACTCGGGTAGATATTCAGTTTGATGTCTCACAGATGAGCAGGTTTATGCATTGCCCAGGAGTCAAGCATTGGTAGGTGGTTAAGCGCATCTTTCACTACTTGAGTGGTACTCGACTACTTGGGTTGTTTTATCCCAAGGGGGGATCACTACCGCTAGATTTGCATGCTTTTTTTTACTTTGATTGGGTTGGTTGCTATGACACTCGTGTGTCCACTAGTGGCTTTTGCTTCATGCTTGGTAGCTTATGTATATCTTGGTTGAGCAAGAAGCAGCCTACTATGGCCACTTCCAGCTATGAGGCTCAGTATAGGGCAACTTTCATAGCAACTGTTGAGTGTGTGTGGCTCAGACGCCTTAGGGTTGATTTGGGTGTTGGTCAGACTTTTGCCACCACCGTCTTCACTGACAGTCAGAGCGCATTGGCAATTGTGAGGAACCCTATGTTCCATGCTCGCACTAAGCACATTGAGGTGCATTATCACTATGTCAGGGAGAGGTCCTCTGCTGGGGAGATCAGCTTCGTATATGTGCCCACGCAGGAGAACATTGTAGACCTTTTCACGAAGGCTCTGCCTAGGGAGGAGTTTGAAGCTTTCCGTAAAGCTTTGGGCTTACTTCCTTTTGTGGAGTGATTTCCACATAGCTTGGCACTTCCGTATACATGAGTGCCAACTCCTTGTTCACCGCATCACTCCCAAGGGGGCTTTGTTGATATATTTAGGTAGTGATGTGTGAACACACTAGGACCGCTAGAGCACTTTTTTCCCTCTTTAGGAGGTTTTTTTCCCCGGCTTGTATATACGCCTATTGCCCTAATGGGCTACTTATCTTTGTACATTCTCTAGTAATACATTCAGTATTTTGTGTTGTGCTCCAAGCTTCTTCTCCTTCCTTGTGTTGTTCGCGTGCTTCCGTAGATGTCTATCTCCAACAATATGCAAGTTCTCATTATTCTCTCAATCTTAAGCTTCTTTAAGAACTATCTTTATCCAAATATGGTTTGACACCCTATCACGGGGGAAAAGTTAAAACTCACAACCGAGCAAAGAGGAGCACACAATGGAAACATGATCACTCATGATGGTTTGTTGGGAGATTTGAAATAGGAATCTATTCTTCTCCCTAGACACCACAATCTCTAAAAATTTAAGGCCCTCACTTTACTTGTGCTATATGCGCCTTCTATTCATTCTCTCAATGTTAAACTTCTTTAAGAGCTATCTTTACCCAAACATGCTTTGACACCCTATCAGCGGAAAAAGATAAAACTCAAAACTGAGCAAAGAGGATAACACAATGGAAACATGAGCACTAATGATGAAATAGGAAGTTGTTGAGAAAGTTGAGAATATTCAGGAGGGTGAAAGTCAAATAAAGAAAAAGAAAATCTCCCAAGGTTGTACTAATTTTTGAGCGTGAGAAGAAAATGATGCCAAGGAGATTCTAAATCACATACTTTTAAAAATTCAATTCACAGGCTTTGCAATAGGTGTTCTCAATTACGAAGCCTACATTTAAAGATTGTTTTATCAAGATAATAAAAAGAAAGAGATTCTTGTTGCGACAAGATATTGAGATGGAAGAATCACCTGAGGTTACTCAGGTAGTGAGTGAGTCTGTTACCCTGAATGATTCTTCTGACTCTGATGATGATGAAGTGCAAATAGGTCAAGTAAATCAAAATTCTCTTGTACCTATAATACTTGATGAACAAGCAAGGGAATAAAAAAGTCAGTACAATAGAAACTTTTGGGCAAGAGGAATACCAGAAGTTAAGATAAAGTTAGGAAACAAGAGAGAATCATATTTAGATCTCGCCTTGGTCAATTTTGGTTCAGAGATAAATGTGATCCCTAAAAAATTACATGATAAGTTTAGATGGCAAGTTGATAAAAATCATGACTAGTGGATGAGCACAATAGACAATGGCTGTGGATTTTTGTTAGGGGCATGCACGAGTGTACCTATGAGAATCGATGGAGTGATAGAAGAATTCCACTTCTTTATCTAGGACAACCATTCTTATGGAGCTATATTTGGGCAACCATTTATAGCTGAAATGGCAATGAAAACAAAAGCAATGGATGATGGATGTGCATATATAAAAATCATTTCTAAATTAGGTCGACATTCCGTGCAAGTTATGAAAACTTACCCCAATCATGCAAGAAATAGAAAGGACTTAAGAAGAAACCCTATAAACTCTTACGATTGAGAGTGCAATGATTGTGCACCAGTAGGAGAACATGGGGCACATTATGATGAAAGTTTCTAATAGGACCCACTATTGAGCAAGAAAACAGTGGAAGGTGGATTGATATCTTGCATGATCCTATATATAGTATTGAAAACTTTTAATTTTTTCCTCTAGAATTAGATTACACTACTTCCAAAAAGAAAATGTATCAAAAAAATTTAGAAAAAAATATGAAAAAAGTAAAAAAATCTAGAACTAATGCTAGTTGATGAACAAATTGAGATGATAATTGAATTCAAAAGTAACTTGAGCTAGATCTGCAAAAGAAAGAAAGATCTAAAATCATTATGATTAGTTCTATTATTTAATTGCTAAATTTTTGTTGTTCATGATACCAAAGCGATCCTCAACACCATATTCTATTAGATGGTTCATGATACCAAAGAAAAATGCAAAGTTTGTCTCATCCAAGATTTGCACTAAACAAAGTCACAATTAGAAATGTAGAAACATGACCTATAATAGATGAGTTTGTTAAAGAATTTTTTGGCTACCCTATTTGATCAATGGGTGACATGTATTCAAGTTATGATAAGTTTTAGTTAGCTATTGAGAGTCGAGACATCACTACAATGAAGAATCTACTGAACCTCGTATGTATGTGTACCTTGCCACAAGGTGCAACGAATTATGTGGCTCACATGATGAATTCTATGAATCTGATCCTATGTGACTTTATACCTGCTCTGACTATGCCTTTTATTGATGATATTTTGATAAAGGGTTGTGAGGAGAGAGCAAAACAAGATACTTTAGATGCTTGTGATTTTAGGAAATTTATCAGTGAACATATCTCTGATTGCAAGATAATTTTTAAAAGATTCAAAGAGATAGGGCTAACATTTTCTTTAGAGAATGTGTAAATTGAAGCAACTATTAATTGAAGCTCTGATTCTAAAACTAATAGGCATAGGGTGGACCTCCAAACTTGCCAAGTGCCCACTTGTGGCGCTTGAAAGGCCATCTCCTCATTCTCGAAGACCAATAGTAAGTGGTTTTCCGGCAAAAACTGGCATTTGCACACTACCAAGCCACGCAGGAACCACTCCTTATGCAGCCAAAGATGCATAGACTGCATGAGAGGGTTTTATTTTCCCTTCAATTTGAATGCATAAATTTTTGGAGACGTTTTTATTTCCTTTGTTTATGGCATTAAATATAGGACATATCTTCTCAAACTTTTAGTGCACAGTTTTGTTCCTTCCAATAACTTACGTTAAGTTTACCTCTCTTTCTTTTGTTGGTGTGATAGCCAAGAGCTTCCCACGTTATGAAATCATATTTGAATGAAGCATGGAAAATGGAATTTTTGAGCATTAAAGAAAGAGAGAGAACTCTTCTTTAGGGCATTAAAATAAGAAGTTGTCTTGAATGACATCAAAGCCAAGGGGAGAAAGGCTTGAAGGGAATATTATCTTCATCATTGAAATAATTCATCATTTGAATTGTGAAGATATATGCACTAAGAGAGATTAAAGAATGGCTATTTTCTTTTATGTTCGTGCATGAATAAAAACATTTACTTTGATGGATATGATCATCCTAAATGTTCTTTTGAGCACTTCAGAATCATTAAGGAAGACTAAGATAATTACATTTCCAATTTAATTTTTAGGAAATGCCATACATTATTTTCTTGATGGTGTATGCCATCTACCGAGAGTGATGGCACATTTGTTACTTGCCAGCTCACTCATTTGTGGACATTAAGATTTTCCTTATGTACTGTTCTTTATATATTGCACTTGTTGTATTGTTGTTTTTAGGTCATTCTTGTACATTCCTTTTATGTAATAGAAGAAGAACTAAAAAATGGTTGTCATGCAACATGTAGGGGCATAGGTCTCATAGAAATCAATACTTTCTTTTACCTTTGAACAACTTAAACCTACTTCATCCACCAACAGGTCCCCCCTCCATAGACTTTGCCATCTTTAATAGGCAATATGGTAGGGTCATTATGATCATAGTCTTAAGGTAGGTTCAACATTTTTTGCATCGTGTTGTTGATGTTTCTTGCCCAAAAAGAGCATTAATTGGTTCCATCTAATCATGCAAGGTGTAATTTTATTAGGCCAAACTGCCATTTCATGCATACATACTTCCATTACTATGAGTTGTCATGAGGTAGGAGATAAGGAAGAGAGCTCACACACACACACTCTCACTCTCAAGGAGAAGCACACATACAGATTGAGGCAAGGAAGAATGATCTTCTTCTTCTTCTTCTTCTTCTTCTTCTTCTTCTTCTTCTTCTTCTTCTTCTTCTTCTTCTTCTTCTTCTTCTTCTTCTTCTTCTTCTTCTCTTACATAAAAAGGAATGTACAAGAATGACCTAAAAACAAGAATACAACAAGTGCAATATATAAAGATCAGTACATAAGGAAAAACCTAATGTCCACAAATGAGTGAGCTGGCAAGGAACAAATGTGCCATCACTCTCGGTAGATAAATCTAATAAAGTTCAATGAAGTATCCTTGACATATACCGGTGTGACCACTATACATGTCAGAGAAACGAAAAACTGGTATGTGTCATCCTCGATCATTACATGTTGAGCTTGATATCTCAACACTCCCCCTCAAGCTCAACGCCGTATCGTGTAATCCAAGCATATCCCGAAACTTCTTCAACTTCTCAGCTCCAAGTGCTTTGGTGAAAATATCAGCAACCTGCTCATGTGTTCTCACATAAACAAGATCAATATTACCTGCTAATACCTTCTCTCTGATGAAGTGATAATGTACCTCGATATGCTTTGTTCTAGCATGGAAAACAGGATTCTGTGCTAATTGTATGCTGCTAATATTATCACAATAAATAGTGATACGCTTTCCCACTTCCACACCTAAATCTGTAAGTAGCATTTCTAGCCATGATGCCTCACATGCTTCCATTGCAGCACCTCTATACTCAACCTCTGTACTCGACAAAAGCAACAATGGGTTGCTTCTTGCTGCTCCATGTAACAGTTTCACTCCCAAGTGAGAATAGAAAACCACTAGTAGATCTTCTATCTGGAATGCTACCAGCCCAATCTGCATCGGTGTATCCATAAACCTACAAATCTACACCATCCTCATAAAACAATGCATAATCCAAAGTAGCACTCACATAACGTAGAGTGCACCTTAGAGCATCCAAATGTGGCTTCCTGGGAACCTTTCAAGTCCAATAATATAACTTAGATCATGCCTTGTAATTGTGAGATATATAAGACTTCCCACAATTTTCTTGTACATAGTAGCATTTTCCAATGCTTCACCTGATGTAGTATCCAACTTCAAATTCTGATCTAATGGCATAGAAATTGGCTTACAATCAGCCATACCATACTTTTGTAGCATATTCAAGGCATATTTCCTTTGCGACATCCATATACCTATTCTGTATTTCAATTTTCAAGAAATAACGCAACACACCAAGATCTTTCATGTCAAATTCATGCATAAGAAGTTGCTTTACCTCTTTGATGCTTCCTTCATTAACACCACCTACAATCAGGTTATCAACATAAATAGACACAATAGTGATGCCATCATTAGCCTTTCTTGCATATAGTGAGTGATCTGCATCACACATAGAAAACCCAATGTTGGTTAAGTAATCAGCAATCCTTGCATGCCATGCACGAGGGGCTTGCTTCAACCCATACAAAGCCTTTTGCAACTTGCAAACATATTCTGGATGCTTCGAATCTTCATATCCTTGTAGCTGGTCCATATATACTTCTTCCTGTAACTCACCATGTAGGAAAGCATTCTTCACATCCATCTGATGCAAAGTCCATCCTTTTGCTGTAGCTAATGCAAAAAGTGTTATGATAGTAGACATTTTAGCTATAGGGCTGAATGTTTCCTCATAATCAATGCCATATGTCTGTGCATATCCTTTAGCTACCAATCATGCTTTATACCTGCTTATGCTACCATCAGCATTATGCTTTACCTTGTAAACCCATTTGCAACCTATGGGTTTCTTTCCTTGCGGCAATGGAACCAGCTTCCATGTATCATTTCCATAAAGTGCAGCCATCTCCTCATCCATAGCTTTTTCCCAATCTGCAATTCCAATCGCATCTTCAAAGCAAGAAGGTTCAGCATCTTGTATTACCTTTGTCATGTAGGCACAATGACAAGCCATATAATTGTCATACGTCAATCGTTGCACTGAATTCAGCATCCTCCTAGATCTTCTTGCTCCTGGGTCACTTCTCCTTGTATTATTTGCATGCGCCCTACTTACTCCTAGAGTCTTCACAGAGGGCAATCCAAGTTTCTCATCAAGACTCTTTTCTGAACCGCTTGAATCTCCATCAACGTCCTCAAATCCTGAACGTGTTTTATGACTAGCAGAAAGCTTTTCTTTACCATTCTCGAATGTATTTGATGAATTTGTTGGACTGAAATTTCCACGTAATCTTCCACTCCATGGATTTGAGTTGGAACTATTGCTTGGCGATGCATCCGGTCCACTCAAAACTTGAGATTCTGCACTTGATTTTTCAGCATTTTCTTTGTCATTTGGTTCAAGACTCAGTCCTTCTTTGGCATCTGCATAGAAGCTTGACTTTTAATCAAATATCACATCTCTGCTCACCTTTACCTGTCATGTGAGTGGATTATAACATTTATATCCCTTTTGTTCAAGGGAGTATCCAATGAAGACACACTTTTCTGCTTTTCGATCAAGCTTCGTTCTCAATTCATATGGGAGATTTACATATGCAATACAGCCAAAAACTTTAAGATGTGATAAGTTTGGCTTTTTACCTGTAAACTTCTCTTCAGGTGTAACTTGATGTACAACAGTAGTCGGAGTTCTGTTCATGATGTATACAGCATTATGCACAACTTCTGCTCAATAACAATGAGGCATATTCTTTTCAGCCATCAAGGCTCTTGCTATTTCTGCAATATGTCTATTTTTGTGTTTAGCAACGCCATTCTGTTGTGGTGTGTACCTGCATGAAAACTGACACCGAATTCCATGATTTTTTAGAAAACTGTTGAACTCATTTGACATGTATTCACCTCCTCCATCAGATCTTAATGTCTGAATGTACTTCCCTATCTGTTTTCCCACCATAGATTTAAAATTCTGGAAGTGAGTGAACACCTCGCTCTTCTCTTTCATGAAATATACCCATACTTTGCGTGTATGGTCATCAATGAAAGTAACATAAAACCTGCAACCGCCCATAGATGTGGTCTTTGTTGGACCCCAAACATCTGTATGTACTACTTCTAGTACATTCTCACTAACATGCTTGTCATGTGGAAATGATGCTCTTGACTGTTCACCAAATTGACATGCTGCACATACCTTTTCCATTTCTGCATTTTTGAAATTTGGTAGTCCATGGACAACCTCCTTTGACCGCATCAATTTCAGCCTTTGCAAGTTTGCATGTCTAATCCGTTTGTGCCACATGTCTATATTTGCCATAACTCCTGCACCTTTTGCAAACATGGCTGCATTCATTTCAGGAATCTTCACATTTAAGGTGAAAATCCTACCCACTTTGTTTTTTTTGGCAACCAATCGTCATTCTGCTTGTACTCTTCTACATATAATCCATCAACATTGAACCTAACTTGTAATCCCTGGTCAATCATTTGTCCAACACAAACCAAATTCTTTGTTATATTTGGAACATGCAACACATCAACAAGACGTTTCACCTTTCCATCCTCCATAGACAATGCTATGTTTCCTGTATGCTCAATAGGATGCGATGTATCATCACGTATTTCAACATATCCAGGAACTGGCATTTTCTGCAAACTACTAAACCATTCTGCATGACTGGTCATGTGATTTGAAGCACTTGAATCAACATACCAGACATTATCATTCGATTTTGAAACACCAGCAGACATCGTATTCATCATGTGATGTTGAACCATGAATAGCTTCTCAAAATCATCTACACTTGTGGATGCATAGTTATTCTGCTGCCTTCTGTTATTTTGATTCTTCATCCTGCAATCACGTTCAAAGTGTCCAGGTTTACCACAATTCCAACATCCTTTACTGTCATTACCTGAATCATTTCTTTGAAAATTTCAACGGCCTCTTTGACTCCCCCTGCCTCAAAACTGTCCTCTTCCTCCTGCATGATTCTGTTGTTGACTTTGGTCTTGGTTATTGTTTCCTCTTCCACTTCCGAAGCCTCTACCTCTGCCTCTTCATCTGCCAGAGTAGAATACTTTCTCAGAACTGGGCTTTCCTTGGGAGTGTGAATCCTCACCAAGATTCATTTCTTCAATAATCAGCATAGATACCAAATCAGCAAAATTCGGAATATTTTCCCTGGTCTGTATAGAAGTTCTGAATTGCTTATATGAAGCTCCTAAACCACGAAGACACACTTCCACCTTATCATCATCATCTACATTCACACCAATAGATGCAAGTGACTCACATATGCTTTTGATTTTCAAGGTGTAGTCACTTACTGACATGCTTATCTTCTCCAATGTATGCAGCTCATTCTTGAGTTGCAATTTCCATGCCTTTGTATTGGTCTCATACAATGTGATCAAACTTTTCCAAGCCTCTTTTGGAGTCTTGGCATCCTGTATGTGTCCAATCATGCTATCTTGTATGCTAACAGATAGCCAGTACATTACCTTTCATGCTCCTTGATTCCATTCCTCATATGCCCTTACCTGATCTGCACTCTAATTCCTTTCTGGTAACTGTGGAGCATTTTCATTCTCTCCTTCGATGTACTTCCAGTAGCCTTTTCCCATTAGGAAATTTGCCATTCTGAATCTCCAAGCATGGAAGTTATTCTTGTCCAGCTTATCACTCATAAGCTGACTCATTCCATCTGCGTTTGCCATTTCTGCGGTAATTCACAACACTACAAAACACTACAAGCAACACTTCTGCTTGAACACTGTTGCACTATGACGTGACAGTTCGATCTCAGAAAAACACAGTTTTCGTGTATCAACAGTACACAGAATTTCTTGAAATTCTGGATCTAGAATATGTGAGTGTTGCCAAACGCAACGCAAGTTATAGTTTCTAAAATTGACCTGGTTTTTTTGCGGGCCCCACCTTGCGGGCTCGAAACGGAGGTCGAGATGGCTCTGAAACTTCGATCTGACAAAAACAAGTGACCCTAAAGGGCTAACTCCCGAAAATATTTTGAGGTCTTCTACCTTCACGCCAATTTTCGTAGCAAATGAAGGTCGTTTGTGAATCGCATTTTCTCCACGCTTTGTTGCGTACTCTTCACTGTCGCCTTCTCCACGAGGTCTTTACAGCCACGCTGGCTCTCATACCATGTCAGGAGGTAGAGATAAGGAAGAGAGCTCACACACACACACTCACTCTCAAGGAGAAGCACACATACAGATTGAGGCAAGGAAGAATGATCTTCTTCTTCTATTACATAAAAAGAAATGTACAAGAATGACCTAAAAACAAGAATACAACAAGTGCAATATATAAAGATCAGTACATAAGGAAAAACCTAATGCCCGCAAATGAGTGAGCTAGCGAGGAACAAATGTGCCATCAATCTTGATAGATGAATCTAATAAAGCTCAATGAAGTATCCATGGCATATACCGGCATGACCACTATACATGTCAGAGAAACAAAAAACTGGTACGTGTCATCCTCGATCATCACATGTCGAGCTTGATATTTCAACATGAGTTGCACCATCAAGGATGAACATACCTTACCAAAAACCTCTATATAGCATTCTTGAAACCTTGTAATTAATGCTTCTTCAAATGTCTATAAGTAGTGGTTAGGTAAATATCATAGATGGTTGAAGTATGTGAGCATGTTATGTAACTTGGGAGTCTTGATGACATAAAAGGTAGTGGTTGAATCTTGTAGCCGAGGTTTGAATGTACAATTTCTCATGCCACTAATGTAATAAAGAGTAAAAGACAAACCTTAGTCATCTCCAAAACGTTAATCAACATATGAGAAGGAGGATCACGTGTGCTTCACTATTTCCCACTAGTATATGATTGTAGTTAGCATATAATTGAACATTATCTCATGGGGGTGCCATTAATGGGTAACTGAGCTTGTACTTTTGAACATGGCTCTCATGTTGGATGATAGGTTTATATTTTACATACTCGGATGCTCTTTTCCATACACTATCTATAAAAATATGTTGTGTAATATATCGACATCACCGATTGGGCTTTACCTCTTCTACCTTAATCTCGTGTGATATTGTAGGAATCATTTTCTTTTAGTTCAATCTTTTCCTTTATGTATTCTAGTGCTTTAATTGTAGTTCTATGGGAGAAGGTCCTTAATTATGATCTTTGAGAGCCTCGTCAAAAACAGTGCATCTATCACATCATTTTCAAAGGCATCTCATAGATCATGGATCAACCAAACCTCCTCTCCCACTAATTATCATTATTGGTCTTTAAAAATCCCATGCTGGCCCCGCTTCTCCAAAATTTTCTTATGCTTTGACGTTTGTGCTCTTCTTCATGTGTAGCCATGTTCATCTTATATAACAGAGTAGTTTTAGGAAGATCATAGGCAAGTGGAAACTCAATAGATGGTGTCTTTTGAGAGGATTTAGACCTAGATATTGCTAGAGAGGATCTTTATTTTTTGATGAAGGCCTCTTGTTCATGTAGCTTAAGTTTGAGGGCCTTATTTCTTCCCTTTAATTTTTCTTATGTGTTCATAGTAGAATCCTCATTTGTGAGCATCACTGGCATGTAATTTGCCAAAAGGGCATAGCATAGATGATCTCTATCCTCAACTACTTTCTTGTTGTGTTCTTTTACTTTGAACATTTTCAGTCTTATTTAATGAAGCCTCCTATCCTTTACTTTGGCTTTCTTGATTATTACATGTCAAATATTCAGATGGCCTTCTAAGATTGATTAAATTCAACTTTATGTGCATCAATTCATTTTCTTTTTCGTAATTGTCCCACTTTCTCTTGAAGGTCTTGGATATGTTGATGCATTTCTTCTTTCATTGTTTGGTCATCCGTATTTTGGAATCTCATGGGTTTAAGGGATTTTCCATCCCAACCTTGGACTACTTGCAATTTTCGAAGGAGAGGTTGACCTAACAAGAGGGTGTGATTGGAAAACCTATCCAAAATTACAAATTTAAAGGGTCTCCATGAACTCTATGCCACCTGTTTTCAAGGAAACTCCTTCTCGTAGACCGAAAGGTTTCGATGTGTACATCTGCTAATTGCAGTTTCATGCATGTTGACCTAAGTGCCAACTTACCTCACTTGATCTACAAGGACTTGGTATCCAGATTTACACGTGCCTCTAAGTGAATGATGATTTTTGTGGTACAATTGTTGAAGCTAATGGTAATATAAGTGTTTCCCTCATCACCCGCACTATCCTCACCAAGTTCTTCTAAGGGTATTTGCTTTACATGGTTTCATGTTTTGTGATTCCCTTATCTAAGCATGCTTTATTTAGCAATATCATCCCAATGATGAGGTTTGAATTTGATTAACTATGCAATTGTGAGAGTGCACTCCAATTAAACCTTCCTGAGATCTTTGAGAGTTCTAAGGAAAACCTCTTGAGTGTTTTCCTTTAATGTAAAGGGGGCAATCTTTTGACACTAGAAGGTATCCTTATACAATTTTAAATACCTTCCTAAGGTATTGAAATTAGCATGATCACATCCAAAGATCATCTCCTTACTCACAACTCCAATGCTTTGGACATCCAAATTATTCATGGTCTATCCAGTCGTTACTTTAAGTTCTATGGATTTGATATTTATCTTGTGGTCTAGGATAGACATATCAAACACCCATTTGCTTAGGATTGTTATCTTCATAGGAATCTTGGCTTTGATCTCACTAATGAGTTTACCCCATGTTATGTTCAACTTGCTTCTCATTGTACATGTCATAATTAACTTCATTGCTCCCAAGATGAATTATGGATGCAATTGGCATTAAGGCTCTCTCATAGTTTTCTTCCAATGTATATTTTAGTGTCATGACCTAGTTAGGATGAGGATGCTATCTTCTCAGCACATGATGTGTAGGATTTTTCTCATTTTAGTTTGTATATAGGGCCTTGAGTTTGATGTTTCCATCTTTAGCCATATGAAAATATGTGCTGTTATAGTATCTTTGCATTTATTAATTATAATGTTGATCTCATTGCTAGTGTTAAGGTTGTGTAAGTTGGCACTATGGTGGATTTTGATAGGCTTGTGTTTTTTAATTAGTCTCTTGCTAAGATACAACCTATGCATTTTAATAATCAACGGTAGCATGGTTGGTTAATTTATCACCAATAGCATACCACTCAGAAGTGTTATGATGATGAGGTGGCTCATAATCATCATTTTATCTAGGACAAAACCTAGTAGAATGATCGCCTCCACAATTGTGATAATGTCTACTACGGTGCAACCTTTCTTTATTCTTGTCAACAACAGAAGGAAGATTCAATTTTTTGCAAGGTCATCCAAGGACAAGTCTAGTTGCATGCTAGTCATGTTGCTGCACTTTGGAGACTCTTTACGGAGTTCCAACGTATCTTCCAAGTCAATACATTATTTGGTACAATCATCCATAGCTTGATGAAAACTAACCTTCACATCTCCCTATTGGTTAATCCATTGTTAAAAAGTGATACCATATTTTCCTCCAGGGGTAAGTCATGAGAAAGACATCTAAAAATGTATTGATTGAACCATCACACAAACAATATCATAGTCTCCGAACCCGATTGTTTGAAGAATTAGCAAGGATGTGTCATTTCTAAATCCTCGTTTGGAAAATTCTTTGGTAAATTCCTCTAGTAATGGATGTAGATTTCCAAATTTCTCAATCTGAAGTGGTTGGAACCAAGACAAATCACACCCTTTGAGTGTAAGCTCAAAGGCCTCATATTGAATGACAAAATCATCTATCTTCTTCGTACAATGAATTTTCTTAAAACCTATGATGTGGTCGTGAGGATCCCCATGACCTTGATATGAGTGTCTCATGAAATTTGCAACTTGATTAGGACTAAGACTCCTACCTAGATCAGGTCTTTTGATAGCCCCTTCTAGCTCAAGAGGGTTCTACCTATGCGTGTATTGCCTTCCTCCATCTTCATTATGCATTCAAGTAGCATTATGTTGTGCTTGTGTCGTCGAGGATCTTCCTTGTTCGCTTGAGGTGCTCTTGATTTTTTCATTGGGGAACCTGGTAGTGTCTATTTCCACTATAGGCAAACCATTCACAAATATATGATGGCCTTGATACAAATACTTATTTTAAATTTTCAGATGCAATATCTATAACTATCTTTTCATTTGACCTTCATATACTGCCATGTTAGGCACTTTAGAGGATCTAAGATCCCAAATTTTGACAAACGAATCACCCACTCCTCCTCCAGGGGAAGGATCCAAAATGTCTCCTTATTTTCAATAGAATTCTAAGGTTCAGTACTCAAGGAGTCCAATAATACATTGGTCAAGAACAAGGTTCTTGCCACATATATCTATTTAGGATCATTAGCTCTAAAGGATTTGGGGTAAATACCTATGCATCGACTAAGACCATGACTATAGTTCCTATTTTGAGCATGAAAGGCCTCATATCCATAATCATCAACTTTCTCAGGATTTTCATGGAGTATGTATAAAATCCTTTATTATACATGTAGGCATTGCCCTTTTGCTTCACGCTAGGATTGCGGCACTAAATTCAATTTGCGTTTGATTTTTTCACATTCACGAGGGTGTACCCCCATGGGTCTCTAAACATTGGTGTGTCATGCCCCTTCTTATTATCATGGATGAGAACAATGTTTTATTGTCTTCTAATTTGGATAAGAAGGTTAAATCATTTGGAACGTCATCCATATTGATTAATTAAGACATTTCCTTACTCTCATTCCTTGAATTCACTTAGATGGTCAAACAAAGCCCTTGGATATAAGTTAGATGAACCCAAAATCTCTTTAGTATATGCTCTACTATTGACTACATTGTGCACTAAGCATTCATCTTCACCTTAATATAACTCTTGATCTCAAAATCAGAAAGGTGACAATTCAAGTGCAAACACCTGCGAATACTCATAAGCATATATATTAAAGCACTCACTAATTTGACCAGAAACTCATACGCAAACATTCTTTTCTTGATTGAAATGAACTTTATTCCAAAGTAATGGTTTAGATGCATACCAAAACATTGTCCTTAATTTCACTCCTAGTAGATGTATACACGAAAATAGATTCCTTGTATAAAAACTTGATTAGTATGTGGTCAACTCAATCATACACAAATGTCTAGGCTTCAAGAGATGCTACATATGAAAGTTCAAATCGTGTTGAACAGAAGGAAGCCCCTCTTTTCTCTTCTCAAATCGTTTGTTTAGAAAGTAGAATCACTTGTTTTAGTGCCATTGTGACTACTCTTTGGATTAGTTTCAAATAAAAATCCTCTTGCTCTCAAAGTTAAAAAAATCCCACTTTGTATCCTTCATAGATTGCAAGTATTTAGATTAATCATGCTCGAATTGAATATACCTTCTAAGCAATGCCTACGAAGTCAATACTTCTATGAAGTGTGGTACTCTCTCAAGGTGAGAGTAGCTCTTCTAAAATCTTACAATGACTCCTTAAGGTTCTTGTTACTCCAAATGTATTGGATTCACTCTTTGGTCTACTTAGTATGTCAATGGTAGAAATATCTTGCAAGGAATCCCCTGCTTAGAGCTATCAACCCTTAATGAATTTTGACCAATTCCCCCAAAATGACTTTTTCTAAAAATAACTTTCCCTCAAGAGTCCAAATGTTTGCAAAGTATTCACACAATTCAATTCTTAGGAATCAATCCTCTTGATAAGTAAAGGGGTGGTGCTCACGCTTGGGCTACACCAGCATGTATGTATGTATGTGTGTATGTATGTATGTATGTATGTATGTATGTATGTATGTATGTATGTATGTATGTATGTATGTATGTATGTGTGTGTGTGTATGTATGCATGTGTGTATGCATGTCTATGTATGTATGTTGTGTATGCATGTGTGTAGTATGTATGCATGTGTGTGTATGTGTGTATGCATACCTCTCTTGGTGTGTGAGACATTATTTCTGAGGCTATTGGCGATGTTAGTTGAAGCATCGCTAATGTGGGAGTCGCATATGCGACACATTTAGAGTGTTGCATATGTGACGCTAGCAAAATTGCATATGTGAAAATTTAGAACACTGTATATACGATGTCTGCACATCGCTTAAGTGATGTGTGCTTTTGAGCAAAATAGAGAAAAATGTTGGATTGCTCTTTGATCGTCATTTTGTGTGCATATGATCAAAGAGTGATCCAACATTCATATCTGCGCTATACATACTGCAAGCTTGAGCTCTTCTTGTCTCAATCTCTCTCTCTTCTATTGTCTCTCTCTTT
This sequence comes from Ceratopteris richardii, assembly GCA_020310875.1. NCBI lineage: Eukaryota > Viridiplantae > Streptophyta > Polypodiopsida > Polypodiales > Pteridaceae > Ceratopteris > Ceratopteris richardii. The sequence goes on along the minus strand of CM035434.1, from coordinate 29,978,048 downwards.
CTTTTTTTTTCTCTCTCTCTCCCTCTCCCTCTTTCTATTTCTCTCTCTCTTTTGATCTCTCTCTCTCTCTATTGCAAGTTATTCAAGAAATTCACAAAGCATAATATATGGCTAATTATTGTAAGTACAATTTTCATTATTTATATATCATTTGAATTTTTTTGTTTTCATTAATAAGCATACTCACACTTACACATTCACATGCACATATACACATACACATACACATGCATGCACATACACACACACAAATACACATACTTATACACATACACATACACATGCACATACACACATATACACACACATATGCATACACATGTACATGCACACACATATGCACATACACTTACACATACACATACACACACATACACACATGCATATGCATAAGCATATCTACATGCACTTCATGGACATGCATGCATGCACATACACATACACACATAAAAACATACTTATACACATGCATATGCACATACACATGCATGCACATGCATGCTCGTATTTATACACATGTACACACATACACATACACACATAAACACATACACACACATACACATACACCTACATATACACATACACACATGCATATACACATATACACATACACAAACACACATATACACACATAGATACATGTGCACATACACACACTTAAACAAATATGGATATATAACTACATGTGCATACATACATACATATACACACACAACTACATGCACATACATACAATATATACACAAACACACATATAATATGAATGAATTATACAATTAAAATAATAAATCACATGTTAAATATAAAATATTTTAAAATTCATTAGTAAATTTTTGTCATTAGTACCATAGACACAATAAAAAACATAACTAGAATGAGAATAAATAAATAAATATATATATATATATATATATATATATATATATATATATATATATATATATATATATACACACACACACATGTGTGTGTATCAATGTAAATAATACATCCAATGTAACAAGTCAATCATCTGAATCCCCTCCCTGATCATGATCATCCACATCATCATGATCATCAACATCATCATGATCATCCTCACCATCATGATCATGGGTAGAGGGGTTAGTACTCTGTGACGATCAAGATCATCCCTCATGTGTTTGTCTCTCCACCTCATCCATATCTTCCTCTCCATAATAGTCATGTATTACATATAACAAACATAAATAAGTAAAACATATAAAATAGCAATAAAAATAAAATAAAGTATATCAAATTTAATCATACTCACAAGCATCTTGATGATCTCATATGTACTCACTGAGACATTGATATCCACAATGTGTAGTAAATTCGATTTCCTTTTTCGTAGGATAAGGACCATAATTCTTTCGCTACATTGTAACAAATAAAAAAGATTAATGATTAGTGTTTTAAATAAACTAAAAAATATAGTTTCAATATAGTGTTTTACAAATGTAGCAACAAAACCATGATGGCCCATTCGGCCTAAGCATGACATATGAACCGATTCAACTCTCTTCTTTGCAACAGCTTGTTTTTATTTGATGAAACAGAAGTTCATAGATTAAAAGTAAAATATTTATAAAAAATATGAGAATTATAACTCACAGTAATATAAACTATTTGGTATATCGTCTAGTGAGGAAATGATTCTTGACGATGTAGCTATTTGCAAAAATACTACCACGTCTCATGTGGTGTGTGAGCTCTTCTCTTTTTTTTCTACCATAAAATATATCCTATTATTTCAATCTCAAACAAAAAAAGGATCGGTATATTAAAAAAACTTTAAATTTATAAACATCCAAATACATATTCACACATACATACACTTACACATACATACATACATACACTTACACATACATACATACACATACAAACATATACACACACATATACATACAAACGCATACATAATAAATACATACACATTTATAAAAATGCATACACACATAGACAAATATACACTTACACATACATACATACGCTTACACATACATACATAAACATACACGTACACATACACACACATATACATACACACACATACATAATAAATATATGCACATTATAAACATGCATACACACATTACACATACACACACATACACATACAAACACATATACATACACACACATACATAATAAATATAGACACATTTATAAACATGCATACATACATACACACATACGTACACTTACACATACATACATACACTTACATATACATATATGCACATACACATGCACATACGTACACATACACACATACACATACACACACATATACATACACATACATAATAAATACATACACATTTATAAATATGCATACACATATACATATACACACATACATACACATACACATACACACACATACATAATAAATACATACACATTTATAAACAAGCATATATGCATACACACATACATACATATACTTGCACATACATAGATACACATACACATACACACACATACATAATAAATACATGCACATTTATAAACATGCATACAAATGTACACAAATACATACATACATACACATACACACACATATACATACACACATACATATACCGTCTCATAATCATGCAAGGACTACTTACGGTTAGTATATCAAACTTTTAATTCTAATATTTGATAGATACATACATGATTGATATATGTTTTTTTATTGTTATATTATAATCAGATTCTAATCATAAGAGGGTACTCCACCACATCCTACCCATGCAACAACTTCACATGTGTTGTAAGATAGGAATTATGATGAATTTTAATATCAAGAGCATATTATATGTTGGTGTAATTTTTGTTATGGCATGTATCGAAGACCACAATTGGAATGTACTGAACATGAGGTAGATTATGGTATTTTTGAGCATGTGCCACCACCTGATCAACGTGATAATGCTTGCATACGTATTGATTCCAAAAATTAATATCATTATTTTATTTGAAAATCATATACAAAATAAAATTATACTTAATATACAAGAATACTTGCTCGATGATGATGATGTTTCTCCTCTCCAATAATTCTAATATACCTTGTACATGTCATGGACATGCCATTTATCAATTACAAGTCAAAGTTTCTCAAAATCCTCTACCTCTTGGTTTACAAACATATAAGAAGATACGGAGGATGGCATATAGTACCACTTCCTTTAGATGGAGAGGTTTTTAACTTTTGGGGTAATCACTATATGATTGCTCACTCCACTATCACTGGTGCTAGTCGTGATCTCTTGATTGTAGAGGATTTGTATGTGCCTTCGAACTCTGAAGTCACTCTTATGTCATTTTGTGGTCCTATATATAGATGGGGGATTGGCATCGACTTACACGTTACGTTCAAAGCATGAGTACTTATGGATTATGCATGAATGCAACTTCTCTTGCTAGTAGTGTGATTACACATGCATAAAATGAAAGATTATATATTGATGGAAGATCGTACATGCATGGAAATATAGCAAGTGTAATAAACAATAGTCGAGGATATAATAGTTCAATTACTAATTGCACATTTGAAGAGCCTGAAAATATTCATGAATCACCATACATGAGTAGAGATGTAGCAAGATACATAGTTGTCAATGCTATTACTTCACTACATGCTGCTGATGAATTATTAGTGAATTATGGATGGCAGAGACCTCAAAGAGCACCTTTTAGCTAGAGAGAAAAGAAAACTTTCTGTCCACCTATCCTATGCTGCAATGAAAACTCTAATTAATTGAAATTCTTTTCAAATTAACTTACATATTTAAATTTGTGTTTTAAAATTATTTTTCATTCATTTATGGAATACTAATGTTTTTTATTCATGTATGTAGATTCCAATGTATGATATTGATGATCTTCCACCACACCATTTAGAGTTGCTAGTAAAACCTCATTTATCAGAAGCGTCCATGAGGAGGCTACACAAAAGTCATCATGTAGAATATGTAAGATTGAAAGAACTATATTCAAAAGAAGATAAATTACAAGATTTTTGCGAGGATGATGATGATGATGGCACAGAAGATTTGAGGATTGGTGTCAAAGTGACAACAAAAGCATTGATATTTATAAAATGAGAAATATATTGGAGATGAATGTCTAAAGCATATATATGAAGGAAGGCGTTTGACACAATTAAGTGCAATCTTACTTATTCTTAATCTTCAAAATTGTTTTGGATGGAGTAATGTATTTGTTTCAACACCATTAAGGTATATTTTTTATTTTTCAATCTATTTATATATATACACACATACACATACACACATAAATATATACATACACATATACATATAGCATCCACACATATACACATACATACACATGCTATGAAAGGAAGGCCAAAGTGATAAAAGCTAAGGTGAGAACAAGAACCTGCATCGAATGAACACTTTTTGTTCCCCATCTTGTAGATGAAAATATAGGGAAAACCAACACGAGTTTACAGTGGCATCAAATATTTTTCCATATTTGATTTGAAAACCTTTAGAATCTTCTAGATAAATTTGTTTCTCCCATTTTCAACTGACCTAATACATGCGTTGTTGACTGCTTTGTGAGCTTTGCAGACAAATGTGTAAGTCTTAGTTAGTAAGGCAAATATTAGGTCATCCAAAGAATGGGAGAAGAAAATGTATCTAGAAGATTCTAAAGGTTTAGGAATCAAGGATGGAAAAAGATTCGATGCCTAAGAGCTAAAGAGGATTCTCTTCTTATAGGTTCCTTCCATTTTTTTCGTGTTCTATTATGTTAGGTACTTTCCTTACCTCTTAGGTTCTTCAAGAAAATTTATGTGGAAGAACCTAAGAGGTAGGAAAAGCACCTAACATAATAGAATGTGAAAAAAATTAAAGGAACTTGTAAGAAGAAAATAGCTCTTTTGCATCAAATATTTCTCCATCATTGATTTGGAAACCTTTAGAATCTTCCAGATAAATTTGCTTCTCCCATTTTCTAGATGACCTAGTACCTATGTTGCTAATTGAGACTTACACTTTGCAGACATATGTGTAAGTCTCAATTAGCAAGGCAGGTATTAAGTCATCTGTAAAATGGGAGACAACCAAGTGATTTAGTGGCCCAAATGGACAAGTGGTAGCTTGCATGCCTCAATAAACGAAAAGAAAATTAGAAATGAAATGAAAAAAGTTACTCATGATGTCACATCTATTTGCTGAATGCAATAATGTATCAAAAAACATAGATAAATCTCATATCACCACCTTGGCCATACCACATCAACTGAGACTTACACATTTTCAAAATATGAACATAATTTCATACACACACATACATTCATATACACACATACATATACACAAACACACACATACATACATACTTATACACATACACACACATACACTCACATACACACATACATACACACATACACATATATACATACATATGTATACACATACACATACACACATACACACACATACACATACATGCACATATAAATATACACACATACATATATACACAGACACATACACACACATAGACGTGCACATACACAAACATACACACACATACACATAGACATACACAAACACATAAACATACACATAAACATACACATGCACATACACATACACATACACATACACGTACACACACATACACATACAAATATACACACATATTTATTTATTTATTTATTTATTTATTTATTTATTTATTTATTTATTTTCATTCATAATACATGTTTTCATGAACTTGTAGGTTACTATTTGAAAAGTTTTTACCAAGCAACAATATTCTTCTGAAATGAAGAAGATAATCAACAATCTTGGTATAGATTATCATTATATACATGCATGTGCTAACAATTGTATTTTATATAGAGGTGAATATTGTTGGAGTTAGACGTCTTCGGAAGCATGCGAACAACACAAGGAGGAAGAAGAAGCTTGGAGCACAACACACAATACTGAATGTATTACTAGAGAATGTACAAAGATAAGTAGCCCATTAGGGCAATAGGCATATATACAAGCCGAGGGAAAAAAACCTCCTAAAGAGGGAAAAAAGTGCCCCGGCAGTCCTAGTGTGTTCACACACATCACTACCTAAATATATCAACAAATCCCCCTTGGGAGTGATGCGGTGAACAAGGAGCTGGCACTCATGTATAAGGAAGTGCCAAGCTATGTGGAAATCACTCCACAAAAGGAAGTAAGCCCAAAGCTTTGTGGAAAGCTTCAAACTTCTCCCTAGGTAGAGCCTTCGTGAAAAGGTATGCAATGTTCTCCTGCGTGGGCACATATGCCAAGCTGATCTCCCCAAAAGAGAACCTCTCCCTGACATAGTGATAATGCACCTCAATGTGCTTAGTGCGAGTATGGAACACAGGGTTCCTTGCAACTACCAATGTGCTCTGAGTATCAATGATGATGGTGGTGGCAGAAGTCTGACCAACACCCAAATCAGCTATAAGGTGTCTGAGCCACACACACTCAACAGCTGTTGTGAAAGCTGCCCTATACTCAGCCTCACAACTGGAAGTGGCCATAGTAGGCTGCTTCTTGCTCAACCAAGATATACATGAGCTACCAAGCATGAAGCAAAAGCCACTAGTGGACACATAAGTGTCATAGCAACCAGCCCAATCAAAGTCAGAAGAAGCATGCAAATCTGGCGGTGTGTGATCTCCCTTGGGATAAAACAACCCAAGCAGCCGAGTACCACTCAAATAGCGAAAAGATGCGCTTAACTGCCTGCCAATGCTTGACTCCTAGCCAATGCATAAACCTCCTTATCTGTGAGACAACAAACTGAATATCTGGTCGAGTAATGCATAAGTAAATCAAGCATCCAACAGCCTTCTGATAGAGAAAAGCATCAAATGCATCTCGAGCATCATGAAGACTCAATCGTAAACCTGTCTCCATAGGAGTGGCAATAGGCTTACACTCTTCAAGGCCAAAACGCTGCAATAATGTGTCAATATATTTCGTTTGACACAAAGCCATTCCACCATCAACTTGCATAAACTAAATGGCCAAATAGTGATGCAAATGCCCCAAATCAGACATCTCAAATGAGGCATGCAAATCAGCCTTAAAATTAGCAATATGCTTCTCAATAGGACCAGTAAGCAGCATGTCATCAACATAGACAACAATGATTAGAAGCACATCATTAGCACGCTTAACATATAAGGTGCTTTCAGTTGGACTATTCTCAAAACCATGTGCAATCAGATAGGCATGTATCTTCTCATACCAAGCACGTGGTGCTTGCTTTAAACCATATAATGCCTTCTTTAACCTGCAAACCTGGTTTTCATGCCCTTTCTGCACAAAGCCACGGGGCTGAAAAACATACACTTATTCATGCAAGTCAGAATTCAGAAATGTTTTTTTAATGTCCAACTGATGTACATTCCAACCATGATGAGCTGCAAGTGCATAGATGCTCCGAACAGTAGTCATAGGGCATGTAGGTGCAAAGGTCTTATCAAAATCAATGCCTCTTTCCTGTGCATAACCGTTTGCAACAAGCCTAGCCTTATACTTGTCAACTGTACCATCCGATTTACGCTTCAGCTTGTATACCCACTTAGTGCCAATGGCCTTCTTGCCAAGAGGCAAATCACATAAAGAGCAAGTACCATTCTTCATTATAGCATCATATTCAGATTGCATAGAAGCTATCCAATTTTCTGAATTTTGTGTTTCATCAAATGAAACAGGCTCATTCTCATCACAGAGGCTAGCTGCAACCATAGCATAGCAATCTGATGCAAAAGAGGCACTATGAGAGCCTGAACGAGTACGATATGATAGAGGTGCATCTAATTTGTTGTCACGCAAAGTATGCACCAACCATTTTGGCATAGTCTTTGCATGCTTAATATTAGCTCTGTCATCAACTAGTGCATCATGTAAATCTTCATCAGAAATGGAAGGATCTGCATCATCACATGAAACCTGCAAAGGCTGAGAAGTTGCCTCATTGGGACCATCACTAGACTGTCCACCTGTAAAAAGAGGCAGCAAAGTATCATACATGTCTTTGGAGCTAACAGATGTCTCCTTAGTAAATGAAAGAAATGGCTGAATAGCATCTTCCACAAAAACAACATCACAGCTAACCAGAATGCATTTAGTCTGTGGATGATACATACGATAGCCTTTACTTTCAGAACCGTACCCAACAAAAATACATTTTACTGCTTTATCATCCAATTTTCTGCGATGTTGTTCAGGCACTAATGCATATGCCAAACAAGCAAAAACACGCAGATGAGCAACAGATGGCTTGCGATCATGGCAAGCCTCATATGGAGTGATAGACTACAGCGCTTTAGTGGGACACCTGTTCAATACATATGGTGCACACATGATAGCCTCAAAGCTAGAAACTATGTGGTAAAGCCTAACTTTGATCATACACCTCGCCATCTCCATGAGTGACCTATTCTTTCGTTCAGCAACTCCATTCTATTGAGGTGTATACGGCACTGTACACTGGTGTTTTATCCCACATTGAGCCAGAAATGCATTAAAATCAGAAGACATGTATTCCCCCCTCGATCAGAACGGAGGGTGCCCATTTTACATGCTGACAGATTTTCAGCCAAAACCAAAAACTGTTTAAAGCACATGAACACTTTGGACTTTGCCTTCAATGAATATACCCATGCATCCCTAGAAAAATCATCGATGAAAGTCACGAAGTAAAGATAATTCCCAAAAGAAGGTGTCTGCATAGGACCACAGACATCATTATGTACAAGCTATAATTTCTGAGTAGCTTGAACTGAACCATTTTTTGGAAAGGAAGAACGCTGCATTTTTCTCAAAATACAACCTTCTGACAGACAAAGCTATCAATGCATGTGCCTGGGCATCTCTGCCATCCCAGCGAATCTGCTCTATAGTAGGTGCAGCAAAAACTGCAGCATGAACAGGAATATGCCGAATATCATCATCTTCGACACCTTCTGCATCAGCTTCAGTACCTACAGTTGTAACAATTGCAGGTGTGATAGGATGTTTTTCGACACCCTGCACAATGTTCCACAGTCCTTTTGCAACCAACACATGTCGCATCATATAAGCCCATAATGGGTAGTTGGTACCATCCAACTTATCCTCAACAACCAACATATGGAATACATCATTGCTTTCAACCATGGCCAGTGACTAAAATACCTTGATGCAGAAAATTGACTGTATCTCAAAAATTTGAACAGAACTGCCCAGACGAATTCCACTAGACCTGTAGCAGACTTCGAGACGCTTATACTGGCGAACAGAAACTAGTATATACCTTTGATACAAAAAAGATGAAATAGCCTGTACAAGCGCTGTGATAGTGCGTTCGGAGGTCGAAACGAGCTCAGATCGCGATTTCGGCACCACAAAGCAAAGCCGTTTTGATCTCGAAAACAAGCTGAGCATGCTCACCAAAATTCGTGCGATTCTGAGACTGCAAATGGAGGAGTGTCGATGGCGCCCTAGATGAAGCGACGACCTACTCTGATACCAATTGTTGGAGTTAGACGTCTGCAGAAGCACACGAACAACACGAGGAAGAAGAAGAAGCTTGGAGCACAACACACAATACTGAATGTATTACTAGAGAATGTACAAAGATAAGTAGCCCATTAGGGCAATAGGCATATATACAAGCCGGGGGAAAAGAACCTCCTAAAGAGGGAAAAAGTGCCCCGACGGTCCTAGTGTGTTCACACACATCACTACCTAAATATATCAACAAATATATAGACTGTTTGACATGTCCAAAATGTCAACATCCTTGATATAAGGACAAAGAGGGTAAAATTCCAAAAAAGGTATTGAGAAATTTTCCATTAGCTCCACAAGTTAAAGATATGTTTCAAAGCCCTGAATTATCAAAGATTTTGATATGGGAATTTGATTATAAAAGTACTGGTGGAGTAATGAGAATTCAACTAGATAGTGCAAATTTTCAACATATTGATTCTAAATGGCTTGATTTAGCACAAGAGCCATGCAATCTAAAGTTAGGAGTTGCATTAGATGGGGTTAATCCATTTTCTATGAAATCTAGTAAATGGTTAACATGGCCATTGGTAGTCATCAACTACAATCTCCCACCATACCTTAGCATTAAAAAGGAACATTTAATGCATTCACTTTTAATCCCAAGAAAAAGACAAGTTAAAGACATGAATATATATATTGCTCCTCTCGTTGATGATCTCCAAGAGTTATGGAGAGGTATTAATGTCATTGATGTATTGAAAAGTGTTAATCAAATACATATTATGGCTCATGGATTTGTGGCTTGGACTATACACGATTTTCCAAGATATGGTGTATATTCAAGTAATGATGTAATTTTTTTATTTAATATATGTACAATTGTATGTGAGTTAATCTAATTATTTTTTTATGTTTTTCATGCATGCAGGAATATCTACTAAGGAATATAAAGCTTGTCCTTACTATGGTGATTGGTTGAGATTATTTTATACTAAGAACCTCAACCAAATATTTATATTCGACATCAATGGCTCTTGCCTAGCAATCATCATTATTTTATACTAAGAACCTCAACCAAATATTTATATTCGACATCAATGGCTCTTGCCTAGCAATCATCCATTACGGTGCAAAAGAGAAGCAATACATTTTTTGATGGAAATATTGAAACATGTCTGTGTCCAAAACCAATGACACCTATCGATCGGTATCTGAAATGGATAGATGGGCCTCTTATAGATCCACAATCCAAAATCTTCAGTGACAATGAAGATGATGAGAATGTGAAGATTAGAGGTAAAGGAAAATTATCACTAGCAGAGTATATGTCGATATGGTATTCTTTAGAGTATTGGAGAGAGTTAAAGATATGTCATCTTCTTAATCCTATGCATATCTCCAAGAATATTGGTTATTCATTATGGCAACATCTTCTTGGATTAAAAGACACAACATCAAGAACTGATTTAAAGGTTCAAAACTCAAAACCAAAGTTATGGCCAATTTTTTATAAAAATTGAAAGGAAACAACTTATGAACCTACTCCTTGGATACTTATGACAAAGGATATGCAAACTATCAACAATAGGATTCAATCGATTTGAATACCTATAGGATATGGAGCATCTTTCCAAAACATGTTTACTTTGGATGATAGAAGCTTATCTGAGTTAAAGACACATGATTGGCATAACTTTCTGAAGCACATTCTACCTCTTATTATCAATGGATGTGAAACAAAAGAAGTATGAGACCTGATCTATCATTTTGGATTGCTTATAAGGTAATTATCATACTTTTATGTTAAATATATAAGAGTATTTGATATCTTTTAGTTTATGAATGATACAAGGTGGATTACATCAAAAGAGATTGACAACGACTCTATCCCACAAAAGAAACATGAATGCAGAGAGCTATTACGTCTGATGGAGAAAGAGCTTCCAATGTCATTTTTTGATATTTAATTTCATTTATTGATCCATCTTGTGAATGAAATAGAGATTCTATGAGTTGTAAACACTCGATGGATATTTTGGGTCAAGTGATTTATGGGCATATTAAAAGGTTATGTGCAACAAGGAGAAAAACTAGAAGGATTTATGGCAAAGGGGTGAATGCTTGAGGAGTTTATATACTATGTTAGTGAATACCTTGAAAGATTTCATGAAGAAGCTCCACGTGTATGGACTAACAAGTCTTCTTCAAAATTGACAGATGAGGTATTATCACATAACGGAGTTCCATTTCAATTTACATTGCAAGAAAAAAGTGATTTATACTTTTATTGCATATAATAGTGAATGCATGCAAGAATTAATTAATAAGTATGAACAACAACCTCAAAATATCTAAAGTAAAAGATGGAGAAACAAAAGATATAGATGTAATCTCGATAGTAATGAGAATACATATATATCTTCTTTCATGGATTGGCTATATACTCGTATATATCTTCTTTCATGGATTGGCTATATCTTCTTTCATGGATTGGCTATATATATCTTCTTTCATGAGCATAGGGTGTTAATGACAGGTTATGAAATAAAGATAATTTGATTTCACTAATATTCTATTTTTGCACAAATATGTATATTAGTTTCTCTTTTAATAATTTATTTTTTATTGCAGGCCCGAATGTTCACTAATATGTGGGCTTATAGACAACATATTAGAATCAA